>NHOR01000232.1:0-29041 GCA_002287245.1 Trypanosoma congolense
TAACCTAACCTAACCCTAACCCTAACCCTACCCTAACCCTAACCCTAACCCTAACCCTAACCCTAACCCTAACCCTAACCCTAACCCTAACCCTAACCCTAACCCTAACCCTAACCCTAACCTAACCCTAACCCTAACCCCTAACCCTAACCCTAACCCTAACCCTAACCCTAACCCTAACCCTAACCCTAACCCTAACCCTAACCCTAACCCTAACCCTAAACCCTAACCCTAACCCTAACCCTAACCCTAACCCTAACCCTAACCCTAACCCTAACCCTAAACCCTAACCCTAACCCTAACCCTAACCCTAACCCTAACCCTAACCCTAACCCTAACCCTAAACCCTAACCCTAACCCTAACCCTAACCCTAACCCCCCCCCTAACCCTAACCCTAACCCCCCCTAACCCTAACCCTAACCCTAACCCTAACCCTAACCCTAACCCTAACCCTAACCCCTAACCCTAACCCTAACCCTAACAAAGCCGAACAGGCAATGTGGAGTGGCTCATGGATGAACTAACATTTTTTCTCTTCCTTTGCAGGATTTTCTTTATTTCTTAGAGTACTAGGGAAATGACGAGCAGTAAGGTTAGTGAAGGCGGGTGGTTGATCCCCTGATTTGAGAGTGCAGCCTGAGAAGTTGGCGCCTCATTTAAGTCCTTCTCTTTCGTCGGATGGTAGTTTGAGGTTATGCTGATATTTGCCGTAGGGTTATGCACTGTTGAAGCATTTGTTTGGATTAAAATAGACTCAGCAGTGAGTAATATGTTTTCTGCTTTTCTGTTTGTCTCGTTGACTCCACGAGCTTCAAAATCAATCTCCCGTAAAGCCGTAACAGCCGCCTGTAAATTCGTCCGCCACGCGATCTCGCCCATCTCGCAACTTCCCGAACAGCTTGCCGCACTGTAATCAACACACGTGCCCGCCCCAGCTGTCCCATCGCAAGCAAAGTTGGCGGCCGCAGGTTTCCCCAAGATCCAGTGGGATCTTCCTTCGTTTCCGCTTCGTCCTCCCGCCGTCCTGGATCCCAAAAGCTGTTCGAATTCATTGAGTGCCCGCTCAATACCACTTATGGAGAAGAACACCCCGATCTTCATTGCTGTGCAGTGTTTGTATAGTGCACTCCACATTGTGGGACCATCCTGGCTGCCAATGGTCGTCGTCTGCCACGTCCCCGTAAGAGTAGCCCCGCAAAGCTTCCCACTGCCACCGGACTGATCCACACAAAGGCATAACAAGTCGAATGGAATTGATTCGCCTGCTTTTCGACTCTTCTCGCCTGCCATCTTACAAGCATTGGCGCGTGTAGGTTGGCTGCCAGCTGCCGCCAGGCCGGTCAAAGCGGCCTTGCCAAGTTCCTCAATTCCGACGGTGGACGTGGCTTTTGGCCCTATTACAGCGAGTACACTCTGCTTCGCCGTCTGCAGTTTAGTTTCGCACCTTTTCTTTGCCTCTGATACAGTCTTTTCATATCCTTTCACTAGGTTCATTAAGGGGACTAGTGCGCGGTTAACTGCTCCCTTAGGGAGGGCTTTTAACTTGATCGGTTGTCCACCAATTGTAATCGGTCCCTCTTCGGAACCATTTAAAACGGAGATAAACCTCTCTAATTGCTTTGTGACCGTCTTCGGAACGCCCCACGAAGCTACCACGGAGAGGTAGCTGTCGTCCTTAGTCGCCGCCTTTTCAGCTAAGCTAACTACACGGCATAAGGCATTGAATTCGCGTGCATTATCCCCAAAATTCGTAGCTCGGGTAATTCTGCTAACGTAACCTAGAACCAGGAGTGTTAAACAGAGTGCCCTGGCGGTTGACGGGGTCCACCTAACTGATGTCATTCGCCGGATTATGACTTTGTGGACTGTGGCTCCTATTCTTTCAAAAGAAAATATGATAGATTAAATTTTTATGAACCTTTATTGTCCTAATACCCAGTTAAAATAAGCCTCTTGTCTTCTTTCTTGTCTCAATTCCCACGTTCCTTTACTTAACAGAAACCTTTTAAATTACCTTATTCAATTTAATCGTCCTCATAGATGCCCTCGAGGTCCTCATTTAAGTGTTTCATCTCCAGCTTGAGTTTTGAACTCCTAAATGCTTACCAGTCACTTTCAACTGAGTCTCAAAAGAATCGTAAATACTCTGGTACAATGTACCAACAAGAGAATTTCGCACCCGTGATTATCTCCTGATATTAAACATTAAAAACTTCATTGAGTCATCCATGCTTTCCTTGTCATAACTTGCTGCTTAAGTGATGAAAATAATAAGTAATGAATGGAAAATATTTTACCGAGCAAGAATGCATGAAGAAATTTCATATTTCCGATGTAAAAAAACCTGTCTTAGACATATCGCCACCTTCCAAGGGGAGAAAACATACTTTTAACAAGTTATGTAGCCCAATCATGTACAAAAGTTTTACTCACATAATTTTCGAGCACTTTATTTCTGTCTAACGTCCAACCGTTATGACATAGGACACCTTTTTGCTAAACTCTCATATATATATATATATATATATATATCAAGTGTACAAGGCGCAAGTTATTCTTCTGACCATCAGGTATCAATAGAGTACAGCACCTTTTGGACCGAAGAACGGCTCCTGATTTTTCTTTTTTTAAAAAAAAAGACATCCGTTTCGTACAATCTCTACAAAAACAAAAAAGTTTCTATATACGGTTCTCTTACCACAACCCCACTATACGATAAGTGTTTCAGATATACTTTATTAATGGTAAACTGATATATCTAATCCACATTGTAGTGAGATGAATCCTCTCATTTACTCACTTTTATACTAAGTGCTTCATGCTCTCTCATCAGATAGTATATCACTTACAAAATTTAAATGAACAATGTGTTTGTATTTGACTTATTCCCTCAAAACTATAAAGGATCTACCGCTGAATTCCGACGAGAAAATCCACAAAATTTTAAGAGACTTAATTAAAACTTAAATCAACCTTTAAAAAATCCACATGTGAACATGTCACAGAATAAAATCAAGAAAGCAAGATATACCTCAATAAGTTTCAAAAATACTTTAAAATGACAAGCATTGCAAAATTAGGAGCCTGTCGACAAAATTACAATATTTTTTTAAAGGTAAAAAATAGAGTAAAATAGTAAATAATCATCTTGTAAGATACGTTCAAAAAAAACAGAATTAAACACAGCTCTGAAAAAAAAAAAACTTCAAGCACAATAAACTGCTCGCTTTAGCTTAAACTGGTGCTGCATACGCATCAAAATAAATTGTCAACATTTACACTTTTTTTTAAAATAAAAAATAACAATAAATAATACGTAAATTCCAGAATATATGCCGTATAAAAGAAGCTTATCTCAGAATTAAAGTTGAATGATTTTTCAAATTGATAAAAAACTATCTGTTAATTTGAAAAGAATCTTTTTTGTCATTCAGATTTTACCCTCAACGTGTCCCGCTAGATGCTTGGCTACTCCCTGCAGTCCTCAAACAATATGGAGACGTTGATCGTAAAGGCTACCCAGTCCCCGCCTCCTTCAGTAAAATTGTAGAGCAGACTGCTTGCTATGGGAAATCACTTTCACGATATCAGTTTCTCCTATCATAGTTGGAAATCACCTGTGCTACCAACAGCTTCCCAGTTTTTTTTTCTTATTGTAAATTAACAAGGTATCCGTGTCTTAAGAACAATGTTTTTAGGTATGAAAACCGACAAAGAACATACACTTATTCGGGAAGGGAAATAACTTGTACTTTAAAATCACAAATATATTGTGAATAACAAGTTTTAAGCTAATATGTAAGGTCGTTATTATTTCAAAAATAAAGTTAATTTCATTTTACAAAAGGTTCCCATTAACTTTGAAGCAGAAAAACACCACATAGCCCTTTCAAAATGCGCGTCAATTACTATGAGCAATTAAAAAAACTCTGGATCCTCATTGGTATCTTTACTGGACTTCTAAGCATCGTATCTAGTTGCCTGAAGAAAAAAGTAAAACTCCGTAGTTTCATTTCCATAATACAACTATTCTTTGGACATCTCCTCCTCACAGTAGCATTCTCCACACTAAACACCATGTTATGAAAACAAAAACAATACAAAGTCTTTTTTATTATCATTTTCAGGAGATACTCTACTGTAAAATGTATCTGTGAATGAATGACTTTTGATTGCTATTTTTCTTGTTATATCTAACTGTTTGAAGGATAGTCAGATGCACTTCAAGCCAATAAACCTCTCTGAAAAAAAAAGCAATAATAATAAACGCACTTATTCCAGTCGGGGAAGTTCCCAAACTTCACACTATCATAAATCACATCATTTTTAGTTGAATATTCACTAAAAACAATTCGTGTAACTAAATAATACAACTGGATTTTTTGAACGAGTAGCGATTGATACGTGGAGAGCTTCAGGACTTTGCGAATAAACTTTAATGTGCCTTTTTCAGGCTCTAAAGAACTCTGTGAAATTGTACCATTAAATCTGTGCTACTAAAATCCCAAACTACACCACTCATTCTCACGATGTAATAACAATAAAACAATGACGATGTTTTTTATATTTTTATTTTCAGTATACACTCAACTGGAATGTGCGTGCATAAACCAATTCGGTTGTCTTCCTCATGTCACAATTGGCTCTTTAAAAAAAGCAGAAGACAATTCAATACAACACGATTGGTCGGAAGCAATGCTACTTTTTCCATGTTGAAAAACAATCACACCCATATACACACCACAATCATAAAGTGTATGATTCCTAAAAAAGAAATGAATTTAGAATTTTCAGTGTTTAGTGATGCATTTTTTATGGGTGATATCTTAGTGCCATGAGCATGACGTCGCCATCTACCAAAAGTTCTGATATCTTCTTCCCTAGTGGCCTTCAAGCCGAAGATATTTTCTTTGAGGTGACGCTGCCTTTAAGAAAGGATTCTCACATTGTTTCGACATCACTCGGCATCCTCTGCTAATCTAAATGGGCCTTGACGAAACACCAACAAAGATTCCTTAAAATTTCTGATTCAAGAAATCGATGAGACGCGTTTTTACAGTATTCAAATTCTCCTCTGAAAAATTCTTCCATCGCACTGAAGAGCATTCACCTCGTATTCTTGGAGAGATGGCTTCCCCACCTGTGATGCTCTCCCTTCCCTCTTTACAATTTGGAATGAAAATATTTTCCGTTGTTGGTGGATAACGAGAGCTAAAGCGCCTTGATCAGATCCAATGTTTTGGCGGGCTCGCATTCAGTGACATCTAAGAAATAGGATGTCATTAAATTTTTTGCAATGAATGCCTTTCAGACAGCGAAGAATGAATTCTAGGATTTCGACTGCACGAAAAAATAAAAGGGGTTGATGATATTGCTGCTCTCACCACAGTGGAAAGAAATCAGTCGCCTCAAAAAATAAGGTCCAGCCCTGCGCCGTACCACTCTCAACGAATTTTATTTCCCCTTAACACTTCCAAATAATTCTCTCAAGGTAAAGACGGCAAGGCTCAATGCAAAAGCTGATAAACCAATCAGTGTGGCCTCCGGAGAATCAGCAAACAGACAAAAAATAGAATGTGTCAAGTGGCTAGAATGAACTCATTCTTTCCGGGTAACGCAAACCTTGATAAAAATATCCGAGGAGAAGGATACTGCCTCCACAATGTCTCACTGCTTTTCCAAAATTTGTTGTCACTAACGTACAGCTCTTGCTGCTGTAAAAAAAGATAGAAAAATTCCAAATATGAATAGACAACAAATTTCATACACACAACAAAACCGCCACTCTATCAGAACTATTTCCTCCACTGATATCTTCACCTATCGAGATCTTTGGGCAAACGAGTTAGGGTAAGGATTCCAGCATTCCCTTCGATTCCTATTAGCAGAATCACGTGAGGATATCAATGAAGACTTTCAGCTAAAAAGCCGTGACACAACACCACAAAAGCACACGTGAAGAAATATTATTTTCTCTACTGCAGAATATTGGATCGGATATAGCTCCATTGCACTAGTAAAGGCGACCCAACGTGACAAGATATAAACACTCAAACGAAGTACAACAACAAATCAACAACCCACACTAATAAACATGGGAAACATTTGCAAAGACACATCACAACAAGACAAAGAAAAATTAAACATCCAACACAAAAAAAGTAATAAAATAAAATTTTGAAAAACCACTATGCGCGTCAAATAGGCCCCAAAACGACAAATACGTGCCAAATACGCGTTTTTCGAATTTTTGCGTTTTTGACATTTTTGACCATTTTCAAAAAAACCGGTTTTTTGGCCATTTTGGCCCAAAAATGTGAATTTTGGGAAAATCGCAAAATGCCCGTTCTCGCTCGAAATTGAATCATTTTTAAAACGGATTTCGGCGTTTTCGATGAAAATTAGGGACAAACAAATCCCGCACAACCATTTTTGGAACAAAAAAAATTTTCGCCGAAAAAGTCAAAAAAAAATATTTTTTTACAAAAAAGTTTGCAAAAATTTGAAAAAGTTTTTGACCCAATTTTTTGCAAAATTTTGAAAAACCACTATGCGCGTCAAATAGGCCCCAAAACGACAAATACGTGCCAAATACGCGTTTTTCGAATTTTTGCGTTTTTGACATTTTTGACCATTTTCAAAAAAACCGGTTTTTGGCCATTTTGGCCCAAAAATGTGAATTTTGGGAAAATCGCAAAATGCCCGTTCTCGCTCGAAATTGAATCATTTTTAAAACGGATTTCGGCGTTTTCGATGTAAATTAGGGACAAACAAATCCCGCACAACCATTTTTGGAACAAAAAAAATTTTCGCCGAAAAAGTCAAAAAAAAATATTTTTTTACAAAAAAGTTTGCAAAAATTTGAAAAAGTTTTTGACCCAATTTTTTGCAAAATTTTGAAAAACCACTATGCGCGTCAAATAGGCCCCAAAACGACAAATACGTGCCAAATACGCGTTTTTCGAATTTTTGCGTTTTTGACATTTTTGACCATTTTCAAAAAAACCGTTTTTTGGCCATTTTGGCCCAAAAATGTGAATTTTGGGAAAATCGCAAAATGCCCGTTCTCGCTCGAAATTGAATCATTTTTAAAACGGATTTCGGCGTTTTCGATGTAAATTAGGGACAAACAAATCCCGCACAACCATTTTTGGAACAAAAAAAATTTTCGCCGAAAAAGTCAAAAAAAAATATTTTTTTACAAAAAAATTTGCAAAAATTTGAAAAAGTTTTTGACCCAATTTTTTGCAAAATTTTGAAAAACCACTATGCGCGTCAAATAGGCCCAAAACGACAAATACGTGCCAAATACGCGTTTTTCGAATTTTTGCGTTTTTGACATTTTTGACCATTTTCAAAAAAACCGGTTTTTGGCCATTTTGGCCCAAAAATGTGAATTTTGGGAAAATCGCAAAATGCCCGTTCTCGCTCGAAATTGAATCATTTTTAAAACGGATTTCGGCGTTTTCGATGTAAATTAGGGACAAACAAATCCCGCACAACCATTTTTGGAACAAAAAAAATTTTCGCCGAAAAAGTCAAAAAAAAATATTTTTTTACAAAAAAGTTTGCAAAAATTTGAAAAAGTTTTTGACCCAATTTTTTGCAAAATTTTGAAAAACCACTATGCGCGTCAAATAGGCCCCAAAACGACAAATACGTGCCAAATACGCGTTTTTCGAATTTTTGCGTTTTTGACATTTTTGACCATTTTCAAAAAAACCGGTTTTTGGCCATTTTGGCCCAAAAATGTGAATTTTGGGAAAATCGCAAAATGCCCGTTCTCGCTCGAAATTGAATCATTTTTAAAACGGATTTCGGCGTTTTCGATGTAAATTAGGGACAAACAAATCCCGCACAACCATTTTTGGAACAAAAAAAATTTTCGCCGAAAAAGTCAAAAAAAAATATTTTTTTACAAAAAAGTTTGCAAAAATTTGAAAAAGTTTTTGACCGAATTTTTTGCAAAATTTTGAAAAACCACTATGCGCGTCAAATAGGCCCCAAAACGACAAATACGTGCCAAATACGCGTTTTTCGAATTTTTGCGTTTTTGACATTTTTGACCATTTTCAAAAAAACCGGTTTTTGGCCATTTTGGCCCAAAAATGTGAATTTTGGGAAAATCGCAAAATGCCCGTTCTCGCTCGAAATTGAATCATTTTTAAAACGGATTTCGGCGTTTTCGATGTAAATTAGGGACAAACAAATCCCGCACAACCATTTTTGGAACAAAAAAAATTTTCGCCGAAAAAGTCAAAAAAAAATATTTTTTTACAAAAAAGTTTGCAAAAATTTGAAAAAGTTTTTGACCCAATTTTTTGCAAAATTTTGAAAAACCACTATGCGCGTCAAATAGGCCCCAAAACGACAAATACGTGCCAAATACGCGTTTTTCGAATTTTTGCGTTTTTGACATTTTTGACCATTTTCAAAAAAACCGGTTTTTGGCCATTTTGGCCCAAAAATGTGAATTTTGGGAAAATCGCAAAATGCCCGTTCTCGCTCGAAATTGAATCATTTTTAAAACGGATTTCGGCGTTTTCGATGTAAATTAGGGACAAACAAATCCCGCACAACCATTTTTGGAACAAAAAAAATTTTCGCCGAAAAAGTCAAAAAAAAATATTTTTTTACAAAAAAGTTTGCAAAAATTTGAAAAAGTTTTTGACCGAATTTTTTGCAAAATTTTGAAAAACCACTATGCGCGTCAAATAGGCCCCAAAACGACAAATACGTGCCAAATACGCGTTTTTCGAATTTTTGCGTTTTTGACATTTTTGACCATTTTCAAAAAAACCGGTTTTTGGCCATTTTGGCCCAAAAATGTGAATTTTGGGAAAATCGCAAAATGCCCGTTCTCGCTCGAAATTGAATCATTTTTAAAACGGATTTCGGCGTTTTCGATGTAAATTAGGGACAAACAAATCCCGCACAACCATTTTTGGAACAAAAAAAATTTTCGCCGAAAAAGTCAAAAAAAAATATTTTTTTACAAAAAAGTTTGCAAAAATTTGAAAAAGTTTTTGACCCAATTTTTTGCAAAATTTTGAAAAACCACTATGCGCGTCAAATAGGCCCCAAAACGACAAATACGTGCCAAATACGCGTTTTTCGAATTTTTGCGTTTTTGACATTTTTGACCATTTTCAAAAAAACCGGTTTTTGGCCATTTTGGCCCAAAAATGTGAATTTTGGGAAAATCGCAAAATGCCCGTTCTCGCTCGAAATTGAATCATTTTTAAAACGGATTTCGGCGTTTTCGATGTAAATTAGGGACAAACAAATCCCGCACAACCATTTTTGGAACAAAAAAAATTTTCGCCGAAAAAGTCAAAAAAAAATATTTTTTTACAAAAAAGTTTGCAAAAATTTGAAAAAGTTTTTGACCCAATTTTTTGCAAAATTTTGAAAAACCACTATGCGCGTCAAATAGGCCCCAAAACGACAAATACGTGCCAAATACGCGTTTTTCGAATTTTTGCGTTTTTGACATTTTTGACCATTTTCAAAAAAACCGGTTTTTGGCCATTTTGGCCCAAAAATGTGAATTTTGGGAAAATCGCAAAATGCCCGTTCTCACTCGAAATTGAATCATTTTTAAAACGGATTTCGGCGTTTTCGATGTAAATTAGGGACAAACAAATCCCGCACAACCATTTTTGGAACAAAAAAAATTTTCGCCGAAAAAGTCAAAAAAAAATATTTTTTTACAAAAAAGTTTGCAAAAATTTGAAAAAGTTTTTGACCCAATTTTTTGCAAAATTTTGAAAAACCACTATGCGCGTCAAATAGGCCCCAAAACGACAAATACGTGCCAAATACGCGTTTTTCGAATTTTTGCGTTTTTGACATTTTTGACCATTTTCAAAAAAACCGGTTTTTGGCCATTTTGGCCCAAAAATGTGAATTTTGGGAAAATCGCAAAATGCCCGTTCTCGCTCGAAATTGAATCATTTTTAAAACGGATTTCGGCGTTTTCGATGAAAATTAGGGACAAACAAATCCCGCACAACCATTTTTGGAACAAAAAAAATTTTCGCCGAAAAAGTCAAAAAAAAATATTTTTTTACAAAAAAGTTTGCAAAAATTTGAAAAAGTTTTTGACCCAATTTTTTGCAAAATTTTGAAAAACCACTATGCGCGTCAAATAGGCCCCAAAACGACAAATACGTGCCAAATACGCGTTTTTCGAATTTTTGCGTTTTTGACATTTTTGACCATTTTCAAAAAAACCGGTTTTTGGCCATTTTGGCCCAAAAATGTGAATTTTGGGAAAATCGCAAAATGCCCGTTCTCGCTCGAAATTGAATCATTTTTAAAACGGATTTCGGCGTTTTCGATGAAAATTAGGGACAAACAAATCCCGCACAACCATTTTTGGAACAAAAAAAATTTTCGCCGAAAAAGTCAAAAAAAAATATTTTTTTACAAAAAAGTTTGCAAAAATTTGAAAAAGTTTTTGACCGAATTTTTTGCAAAATTTTGAAAAACCACTATGCGCGTCAAATAGGCCCCAAAACGACAAATACGTGCCAAATACGCGTTTTTCGAATTTTTGCGTTTTTGACATTTTTGACCATTTTCAAAAAAACCGGTTTTTGGCCATTTTGGCCCAAAAATGTGAATTTTGGGAAAATCGCAAAATGCCCGTTCTCGCTCGAAATTGAATCATTTTTAAAACGGATTTCGGCGTTTTCGATGAAATTAGGGACAAACAAATCCCGCACAACCATTTTTGGAACAAAAAAAATTTTCGCCGAAAAAGTCAAAAAAAAATATTTTTTTACAAAAAAGTTTGCAAAAATTTGAAAAAGTTTTTGACCCAATTTTTTGCAAAATTTGAAAAACCACTATGCGCGTCAAATAGGCCCCAAAACGACAAATACGTGCCAAATACGCGTTTTTCGAATTTTTGCGTTTTTGACATTTTTGACCATTTTCAAAAAAACCGGTTTTTGGCCATTTTGGCCCAAAAATGTGAATTTTGGGAAAATCGCAAAATGCCCGTTCTCGCTCGAAATTGAATCATTTTTAAAACGGATTTCGGCGTTTTCGATGAAATTAGGGACAAACAAATCCCGCACAACCATTTTTGGAACAAAAAAAATTTTCGCCGAAAAAGTCAAAAAAAAATATTTTTTTACAAAAAAGTTTGCAAAAATTTGAAAAAGTTTTTGACCCAATTTTTTGCAAAATTTTGAAAAACCACTATGCGCGTCAAATAGGCCCCAAAACGACAAATACGTGCCAAATACGCGTTTTTCGAATTTTTGCGTTTTTGACATTTTTGACCATTTTCAAAAAAACCGGTTTTTGGCCATTTTGGCCCAAAAATGTGAATTTTGGGAAAATCGCAAAATGCCCGTTCTCGCTCGAAATTGAATCATTTTTAAAACGGATTTCGGCGTTTTCGATGAAAATTAGGGACAAACAAATCCCGCACAACCATTTTTGGAACAAAAAAAATTTTCGCCGAAAAAGTCAAAAAAAAATATTTTTTTACAAAAAAGTTTGCAAAAATTTGAAAAAGTTTTTGACCCAATTTTTTGCAAAATTTTGAAAAACCACTATGCGCGTCAAATAGGCCCGAAAACGACAAATACGTGCCAAATACGCGTTTTTCGAATTTTTGCGTTTTTGACATTTTTGACCATTTTCAAAAAAACCGGTTTTTGGCCATTTTGGCCCAAAAATGTGAATTTTGGGAAAATCGCAAAATGCCCGTTCTCACTCGAAATTGAATCATTTTTAAAACGGATTTCGGCGTTTTCGATGTAAATTAGGGACAAACAAATCCCGCACAACCATTTTTGGAACAAAAAAAATTTTCGCCGAAAAAGTCAAAAAAAAATATTTTTTTACAAAAAAGTTTGCAAAAATTTGAAAAAGTTTTTGACCCAATTTTTTGCAAAATTTTGAAAAACCACTATGCGCGTCAAATAGGCCCCAAAACGACAAATACGTGCCAAATACGCGTTTTTCGAATTTTTGCGTTTTTGACATTTTTGACCATTTTCAAAAAAACCGGTTTTTGGCCATTTTGGCCCAAAAATGTGAATTTTGGGAAAATCGCAAAATGCCCGTTCTCACTCGAAATTGAATCATTTTTAAAACGGATTTCGGCGTTTTCGATGAAAATTAGGGACAAACAAATCCCGCACAACCATTTTTGGAACAAAAAAAATTTTCGCCGAAAAAGTCAAAAAAAAATATTTTTTTACAAAAAAGTTTGCAAAAATTTGAAAAAGTTTTTGACCCAATTTTTTGCAAAATTTGAAAAACCACTATGCGCGTCAAATAGGCCCGAAAACGACAAATACGTGCCAAATACGCGTTTTTCGAATTTTTGCGTTTTTGACATTTTTGACCATTTTCAAAAAAACCGGTTTTTGGCCATTTTGGCCCAAAAATGTGAATTTTGGGAAAATCGCAAAATGCCCGTTCTCGCTCGAAATTGAATCATTTTTAAAACGGATTTCGGCGTTTTCGATGAAAATTAGGGACAAACAAATCCCGCACAACCATTTTTGGAACAAAAAAAATTTTCGCCGAAAAAGTCAAAAAAAAATATTTTTTTACAAAAAAGTTTGCAAAAATTTGAAAAAGTTTTTGACCCAATTTTTTGCAAAATTTTGAAAAACCACTATGCGCGTCAAATAGGCCCCAAAACGACAAATACGTGCCAAATACGCGTTTTTCGAATTTTTGCGTTTTTGACATTTTTGACCATTTTCAAAAAAACCGGTTTTTGGCCATTTTGGCCCAAAAATGTGAATTTTGGGAAAATCGCAAAATGCCCGTTCTCGCTCGAAATTGAATCATTTTTAAAACGGATTTCGGCGTTTTCGATGTAAATTAGGGACAAACAAATCCCGCACAACCATTTTTGGAACAAAAAAAATTTTCGCCGAAAAAGTCAAAAAAAAATATTTTTTTACAAAAAAGTTTGCAAAAATTTGAAAAAGTTTTTGACCAATTTTTTGCAAAATTTTGAAAAACCACTATGCGCGTCAAATAGGCCCCAAAACGACAAATACGTGCCAAATACGCGTTTTTCGAATTTTTGCGTTTTTGACATTTTTGACCATTTTCAAAAAAACCGGTTTTTGGCCATTTTGGCCCAAAAATGTGAATTTTGGGAAAATCGCAAAATGCCCGTTCTCGCTCGAAATTGAATCATTTTTAAAACGGATTTCGGCGTTTTCGATGTAAATTAGGGACAAACAAATCCCGCACAACCATTTTTGGAACAAAAAAAATTTTCGCCGAAAAAGTCAAAAAAAAATATTTTTTTACAAAAAAGTTTGCAAAAATTTGAAAAAGTTTTTGACCCAATTTTTTGCAAAATTTTGAAAAACCACTATGCGCGTCAAATAGGCCCCAAAACGACAAATACGTGCCAAATACGCGTTTTTCGAATTTTTGCGTTTTTGACATTTTTGACCATTTTCAAAAAAACCGGTTTTTTGGCCATTTTGGCCCAAAAATGTGAATTTTGGGAAAATCGCAAAATGCCCGTTCTCGCTCGAAATTGAATCATTTTTAAAACGGATTTCGGCGTTTTCGATGAAAATTAGGGACAAACAAATCCCGCACAACCATTTTTGGAACAAAAAAAATTTTCGCCGAAAAAGTCAAAAAAAAATATTTTTTTACAAAAAAGTTTGCAAAAATTTGAAAAAGTTTTTGACCCAATTTTTTGCAAAATTTTGAAAAACCACTATGCGCGTCAAATAGGCCCCAAAACGACAAATACGTGCCAAATACGCGTTTTTCGAATTTTTGCGTTTTTGACATTTTTGACCATTTTCAAAAAAACCGGTTTTTGGCCATTTTGGCCCAAAAATGTGAATTTTGGGAAAATCGCAAAATGCCCGTTCTCGCTCGAAATTGAATCATTTTTAAAACGGATTTCGGCGTTTTCGATGAAAATTAGGGACAAACAAATCCCGCACAACCATTTTTGGAACAAAAAAAATTTTCGCCGAAAAAGTCAAAAAAAAATATTTTTTTACAAAAAAGTTTGCAAAAATTTGAAAAAGTTTTTGACCCAATTTTTTGCAAAATTTTGAAAAACCACTATGCGCGTCAAATAGGCCCCAAAACGACAAATACGTGCCAAATACGCGTTTTTCGAATTTTTGCGTTTTTGACATTTTTGACCATTTTCAAAAAAACCGGTTTTTGGCCATTTTGGCCCAAAAATGTGAATTTTGGGAAAATCGCAAAATGCCCGTTCTCGCTCGAAATTGAATCATTTTTAAAACGGATTTCGGCGTTTTCGATGAAAATTAGGGACAAACAAATCCCGCACAACCATTTTTGGAACAAAAAAAATTTTCGCCGAAAAAGTCAAAAAAAAATATTTTTTTACAAAAAAGTTTGCAAAAATTTGAAAAAGTTTTTGACCCAATTTTTTGCAAAATTTTGAAAAACCACTATGCGCGTCAAATAGGCCCCAAAACGACAAATACGTGCCAAATACGCGTTTTTCGAATTTTTGCGTTTTTGACATTTTTGACCATTTTCAAAAAAACCGGTTTTTGGCCATTTTGGCCCAAAAATGTGAATTTTGGGAAAATCGCAAAATGCCCGTTCTCGCTCGAAATTGAATCATTTTTAAAACGGATTTCGGCGTTTTCGATGAAAATTAGGGACAAACAAATCCCGCACAACCATTTTTGGAACAAAAAAAATTTTCGCCGAAAAAGTCAAAAAAAAATATTTTTTTACAAAAAAGTTTGCAAAAATTTGAAAAAGTTTTTGACCCAATTTTTTGCAAAATTTTGAAAAACCACTATGCGCGTCAAATAGGCCCCAAAACGACAAATACGTGCCAAATACGCGTTTTTCGAATTTTTGCGTTTTTGACATTTTTGACCATTTTCAAAAAAACCGGTTTTTGGCCATTTTGGCCCAAAAATGTGAATTTTGGGAAAATCGCAAAATGCCCGTTCTCGCTCGAAATTGAATCATTTTTAAAACGGATTTCGGCGTTTTCGATGAAATTAGGGACAAACAAATCCCGCACAACCATTTTTGGAACAAAAAAAATTTTCGCCGAAAAAGTCAAAAAAAAATATTTTTTTACAAAAAAGTTTGCAAAAATTTGAAAAAGTTTTTGACCCAATTTTTTGCAAAATTTTGAAAAACCACTATGCGCGTCAAATAGGCCCCAAAACGACAAATACGTGCCAAATACGCGTTTTTCGAATTTTTGCGTTTTTGACATTTTTGACCATTTTCAAAAAAACCGGTTTTTGGCCATTTTGGCCCAAAAATGTGAATTTTGGGAAAATCGCAAAATGCCCGTTCTCGCTCGAAATTGAATCATTTTTAAAACGGATTTCGGCGTTTTCGATGTAAATTAGGGACAAACAAATCCCGCACAACCATTTTTGGAACAAAAAAAATTTTCGCCGAAAAAGTCAAAAAAAAATATTTTTTTACAAAAAAGTTTGCAAAAATTTGAAAAAGTTTTTGACCCAATTTTTTGCAAAATTTTGAAAAACCACTATGCGCGTCAAATAGGCCCCAAAACGACAAATACGTGCCAAATACGCGTTTTTCGAATTTTTGCGTTTTTGACATTTTTGACCATTTTCAAAAAAACCGGTTTTTGGCCATTTTGGCCCAAAAATGTGAATTTTGGGAAAATCGCAAAATGCCCGTTCTCGCTCGAAATTGAATCATTTTTAAAACGGATTTCGGCGTTTTCGATGAAAATTAGGGACAAACAAATCCCGCACAACCATTTTTGGAACAAAAAAAATTTTCGCCGAAAAAGTCAAAAAAAAATATTTTTTTACAAAAAAGTTTGCAAAAATTTGAAAAAGTTTTTGACCCAATTTTTTGCAAAATTTTGAAAAACCACTATGCGCGTCAAATAGGCCCCAAAACGACAAATACGTGCCAAATACGCGTTTTTCGAATTTTTGCGTTTTTGACATTTTTGACCATTTTCAAAAAAAACCGGTTTTTGGCCATTTTGGCCCAAAAATGTGAATTTTGGGAAAATCGCAAAATGCCCGTTCTCGCTCGAAATTGAATCATTTTTAAAACGGATTTCGGCGTTTTCGATGAAAATTAGGGACAAACAAATCCCGCACAACCATTTTTGGAACAAAAAAAATTTTCGCCGAAAAAGTCAAAAAAAAATATTTTTTTACAAAAAAGTTTGCAAAAATTTGAAAAAGTTTTTGACCCAATTTTTTGCAAAATTTTGAAAAACCACTATGCGCGTCAAATAGGCCCCAAAACGACAAATACGTGCCAAATACGCGTTTTTCGAATTTTTGCGTTTTTGACATTTTTGACCATTTTCAAAAAAACCGGTTTTTGGCCATTTTGGCCCCAAAATGTGAATTTTGGGAAAATCGCAAAATGCCCGTTCTCGCTCGAAATTGAATCATTTTTAAAACGGATTTCGGCGTTTTCGATGTAAATTAGGGACAAACAAATCCCGCACAACCATTTTTGGAACAAAAAAAATTTTCGCCGAAAAAGTCAAAAAAAAATATTTTTTTACAAAAAAGTTTGCAAAAATTTGAAAAAGTTTTTGACCCAATTTTTTGCAAAATTTTGAAAAACCACTATGCGCGTCAAATAGGCCCCAAAACGACAAATACGTGCCAAATACGCGTTTTTCGAATTTTTGCGTTTTTGACATTTTTGACCATTTTCAAAAAAACCGGTTTTTGGCCATTTTGGCCCAAAAATGTGAATTTTGGGAAAATCGCAAAATGCCCGTTCTCGCTCGAAATTGAATCATTTTTAAAACGGATTTCGGCGTTTTCGATGTAAATTAGGGACAAACAAATCCCGCACAACCATTTTTGGAACAAAAAAAATTTTCGCCGAAAAAGTCAAAAAAAAATATTTTTTTACAAAAAAGTTTGCAAAAATTTGAAAAAGTTTTTGACCCAATTTTTTGCAAAATTTTGAAAAACCACTATGCGCGTCAAATAGGCCCCAAAACGACAAATACGTGCCAAATACGCGTTTTTCGAATTTTTGCGTTTTTGACATTTTTGACCATTTTCAAAAAAACCGGTTTTTGGCCATTTTGGCCCAAAAATGTGAATTTTGGGAAAATCGCAAAATGCCCGTTCTCGCTCGAAATTGAATCATTTTTAAAACGGATTTCGGCGTTTTCGATGTAAATTAGGGACAAACAAATCCCGCACAACCATTTTTGGAACAAAAAAAATTTTCGCCGAAAAAGTCAAAAAAAAATATTTTTTTACAAAAAAGTTTGCAAAAATTTGAAAAAGTTTTTGACCCAATTTTTTGCAAAATTTTGAAAAACCACTATGCGCGTCAAATAGGCCCCAAAACGACAAATACGTGCCAAATACGCGTTTTTCGAATTTTTGCGTTTTTGACATTTTTGACCATTTTCAAAAAAACCGGTTTTTGGCCATTTTGGCCCAAAAATGTGAATTTTGGGAAAATCGCAAAATGCCCGTTCTCGCTCGAAATTGAATCATTTTTAAAACGGATTTCGGCGTTTTCGATGAAAATTAGGGACAAACAAATCCCGCACAACCATTTTTGGAACAAAAAAAATTTTCGCCGAAAAAGTCAAAAAAAAATATTTTTTTACAAAAAAGTTTGCAAAAATTTGAAAAAGTTTTTGACCCAATTTTTTGCAAAATTTTGAAAAACCACTATGCGCGTCAAATAGGCCCAAAACGACAAATACGTGCCAAATACGCGTTTTTCGAATTTTTGCGTTTTTGACATTTTTGACCATTTTCAAAAAAACCGGTTTTTGGCCATTTTGGCCCAAAAATGTGAATTTTGGGAAAATCGCAAAATGCCCGTTCTCGCTCGAAATTGAATCATTTTTAAAACGGATTTCGGCGTTTTCGATGTAAATTAGGGACAAACAAATCCCGCACAACCATTTTTGGAACAAAAAAAATTTTCGCCGAAAAAGTCAAAAAAAAATATTTTTTTACAAAAAAGTTTGCAAAAATTTGAAAAAGTTTTTGACCCAATTTTTTGCAAAATTTGAAAAACCACTATGCGCGTCAAATAGGCCCCAAAACGACAAATACGTGCCAAATACGCGTTTTTCGAATTTTTGCGTTTTTGACATTTTTGACCATTTTCAAAAAAACCGGTTTTTGGCCATTTTGGCCCAAAAATGTGAATTTTGGGAAAATCGCAAAATGCCCGTTCTCGCTCGAAATTGAATCATTTTTAAAACGGATTTCGGCGTTTTCGATGTAAATTAGGGACAAACAAATCCCGCACAACCATTTTTGGAACAAAAAAAATTTTCGCCGAAAAAGTCAAAAAAAAATATTTTTTTACAAAAAAGTTTGCAAAAATTTGAAAAAGTTTTTGACCCAATTTTTTGCAAAATTTTGAAAAACCACTATGCGCGTCAAATAGGCCCCAAAACGACAAATACGTGCCAAATACGCGTTTTTCGAATTTTTGCGTTTTTGACATTTTTGACCATTTTCAAAAAAACCGGTTTTTGGCCATTTTGGCCCAAAAATGTGAATTTTGGGAAAATCGCAAAATGCCCGTTCTCGCTCGAAATTGAATCATTTTTAAAACGGATTTCGGCGTTTTCGATGTAAATTAGGGACAAACAAATCCCGCACAACCATTTTTGGAACAAAAAAAATTTTCGCCGAAAAAGTCAAAAAAAAATATTTTTTTACAAAAAAGTTTGCAAAAATTTGAAAAAGTTTTTGACCCAATTTTTTGCAAAATTTTGAAAAACCACTATGCGCGTCAAATAGGCCCCAAAACGACAAATACGTGCCAAATACGCGTTTTTCGAATTTTTGCGTTTTTGACATTTTTGACCATTTTCAAAAAAACCGGTTTTTGGCCATTTTGGCCCAAAAATGTGAATTTTGGGAAAATCGCAAAATGCCCGTTCTCGCTCGAAATTGAATCATTTTTAAAACGGATTTCGGCGTTTTCGATGTAAATTAGGGACAAACAAATCCCGCACAACCATTTTTGGAACAAAAAAAATTTTCGCCGAAAAAGTCAAAAAAAAATATTTTTTTACAAAAAAGTTTGCAAAAATTTGAAAAAGTTTTTGACCAATTTTTTGCAAAATTTTGAAAAACCACTATGCGCGTCAAATAGGCCCCAAAACGACAAATACGTGCCAAATACGCGTTTTTCGAATTTTTGCGTTTTTGACATTTTTGACCATTTTCAAAAAAACCGGTTTTTGGCCATTTTGGCCCAAAAATGTGAATTTTGGGAAAATCGCAAAATGCCCGTTCTCGCTCGAAATTGAATCATTTTTAAAACGGATTTCGGCGTTTTCGATGAAATTAGGGACAAACAAATCCCGCACAACCATTTTTGGAACAAAAAAAATTTTCGCCGAAAAAGTCAAAAAAAAATATTTTTTTACAAAAAAGTTTGCAAAAATTTGAAAAAGTTTTTGACCCAATTTTTTGCAAAATTTTGAAAAACCACTATGCGCGTCAAATAGGCCCCAAAACGACAAATACGTGCCAAATACGCGTTTTTCGAATTTTTGCGTTTTTGACATTTTTGACCATTTTCAAAAAAACCGGTTTTTGGCCATTTTGGCCCAAAAATGTGAATTTTGGGAAAATCGCAAAATGCCCGTTCTCGCTCGAAATTGAATCATTTTTAAAACGGATTTCGGCGTTTTCGATGTAAATTAGGGACAAACAAATCCCGCACAACCATTTTTGGAACAAAAAAAATTTTCGCCGAAAAAGTCAAAAAAAAATATTTTTTTACAAAAAAGTTTGCAAAAATTTGAAAAAGTTTTTGACCAATTTTTTGCAAAATTTTGAAAAACCACTATGCGCGTCAAATAGGCCCCAAAACGACAAATACGTGCCAAATACGCGTTTTTCGAATTTTTGCGTTTTTGACATTTTTGACCATTTTCAAAAAAACCGGTTTTTGGCCATTTTGGCCCAAAAATGTGAATTTTGGGAAAATCGCAAAATGCCCGTTCTCGCTCGAAATTGAATCATTTTTAAAACGGATTTCGGCGTTTTCGATGTAAATTAGGGACAAACAAATCCCGCACAACCATTTTTGGAACAAAAAAAATTTTCGCCGAAAAAGTCAAAAAAAAATATTTTTTTACAAAAAAGTTTGCAAAAATTTGAAAAAGTTTTTGACCAAATTTTTTGCAAAATTTTGAAAAACCACTATGCGCGTCAAATAGGCCCGAAAACGACAAATACGTGCCAAATACGCGTTTTTCGAATTTTTGCGTTTTTGACATTTTTGACCATTTTCAAAAAAACCGGTTTTTGGCCATTTTGGCCCAAAAATGTGAATTTTGGGAAAATCGCAAAATGCCCGTTCTCGCTCGAAATTGAATCATTTTTAAAACGGATTTCGGCGTTTTCGATGTAAATTAGGGACAAACAAATCCCGCACAACCATTTTTGGAACAAAAAAAATTTTCGCCGAAAAAGTCAAAAAAAAAATATTTTTTTACAAAAAAGTTTGCAAAAATTTGAAAAAGTTTTTGACCCAATTTTTTGCAAAATTTTGAAAAACCACTATGCGCGTCAAATAGGCCCCAAAACGACAAATACGTGCCAAATACGCGTTTTTCGAATTTTTGCGTTTTTGACATTTTTTTGAGTTTTGGAATAAAATTTTAACGATTTTTTTTGTAGGGATTTTTATTTTTTTTGTTTTTCTTTTTCTCTATTTGGTTGATTTGTGATCGATATATACAATCTTTGTTTGGGGTGATAAAATGGCCTGATGTCAGTATGATATGTTTACTTATAACGCCAGTGAATTAATGGGTTTGGAAAGAGTTTAGTATGGTAAGTAATATTTCATCTTATATCTTTTTGTGGTGCTGTGTCATAGCTTGTAAGGAAAATGTTGTCATTGACTCCTTCACTTCGTTTTAGTGATGAGAATCAAGCTGAGTGTTCGGACCCTTAATCTCTCTCCTTCACTTTCACCATAGCATTTCGATAGTTGTCCCTGTTCTGAGACGGAAAAGAACTGAAAAAAACTGAATTGGTTGCGATATTGAAGGTTATGTTGGATGATATTTATCGTTTATGCCAATGTGAAATTTTTACTTTTATATATTAGTTTTTTCCCAGCAGAAAAAGTTGAATGTAGCTAAACAAAATTTGTAGAGAATAAGTGAAACATTGTGGCACATTATCCTCTTTTCCGGAGATTATTATCGGGACTTGAATCGTCCGTGCGAGGATTTATTCTTGCTGCCTTAACTCATTCTGATTTTTTGCATTTCTTCCAATTTTTCATCATCCTAATTTTTCGAAAACCACACTCATTGACGTGTATGTTTTTCATTGATCCATGAAATTTTTTCGGTGAGAGAATCATTCGAAGGAGGCGAGGAGGAATAATCTTTGGAGTTTGATAAAGTGTGGAGTATTCGTTGTTGGATTCTGAGGCGGCGGATCTCCTCCTACTGTGGTGGCAGCAGCAATAGCATCAACCCCTTTTATTTTTTCGTGCAGCCGAAATCCTAGAATTCATTCTTCGCTGTCTAAAAGACATTCATTGCAAAAAATATAATGACGTACTGTTTCTTAGATGTCACTGAATGCGAGCCCGCCAAAACATTGGATCTGATCGAGGCGCTTTAGCTCTTATTATTCACCAACAACGGAAAATATTTTCATTCCAAATTGCAAAGAGGGAAGAGAGAGACCCACAGGTAGGGAAGCCATCTCTCCAAGAATACGAGGTGAATGCTTTTCAGTGAGATGGAAGATATTTTTCAGAGGAGAATTTGAATGCTGTAAAGACGTGTCTCATGGATTTCTTGAATCGGAAATTTTAAGGAATCTCTGTCGGTGTTTCGTCAAGGGCAATTTAGATTAGCAGAGGGTGCCGAGTGATGTCAGAAAAATATGAGAGCGTTCCCCTAATGCGGCATCGATTGAGGAAAATATTCTCATTTAATTGCAGGCTATTAATGAAGGAAGAATCAACTCTCGATGACTGGAGACTTTAGCTTCATCGCGCCAAGATATCACCAGAGGCATCCATGAGGAAAATTATAAATTCTAATTCTTTTCTTTTTTTGCAAGGAAGATTTCTTTTGTGAATTTTTTATTTTTCAGTTCTTTGTATTTATTGTGAGAGTTGGCGACCGAAGTATTCAGTCTATAGTGGGGAAGATTAAGGGCACTGGCGCTATGATTAGGCGCTTACCGCTAAGATGAAATTATATTCTTCAAGAAGGACCTGAATGGAGGAAGTAATATTTCATCATGTGTCCTCTTGTGGAGATGTGTAATGACATGTGAAATGTTGACATTGACACACTCACATGCTTCTTGTAGTGAGAATCAAACCCAATGCTCGAGCCTTAACGTTCACCCAACATCTCAATCGGTGATGGTGTTCTGGTTCTGAAAGGGACTAACGAAAACCTATTTTGTTGTGGTGATTAAAATTATTATTAATGAAATTTATTGTTTGATCTGATTTGATATTTTATATCTTTTTTTCTCGCGGCGAAAGCTGAACATTAGTCACACAAAAAATTCTAAAAACAGCGAGATATTGCGGACACAGAATCCTTTTCCCTTGAGATTATTATCGGGCCTTGAATCTCCCGTGTGAAGATTTATTCTTGCTGCCTTACCTCATTCTATTTTTTGCATGTCTTCCAGTTTCTCATCATCCTAATTTTTCGAAAACCTCACTCACTGGCACGTATTCTTTTTCATTGAGCCATGTATTTTTTTCGGTGGGAGAATCATTCGAAGGTGGCGAAGAAAAATATATTTTTTGGAGTGTGATAAAGCGAGTGGGCATTTGTTGGATACTGAGGCGTAAGATCTCCTCCTACTGTGGTGAGAGCAGCAGTAGCATCAATCCCTTTTATTTTTTCGTGCAGTCGAAATCCTAGAATTCATTTTTCGCTGTCTGAAAGACATTCATTACAAAAAATTTAAGGACATACTGTTTCTTAGATGTCACTGAATGCAAGCCCGCCGAAACATTGGATCTGATGAAGGCGCTTTAGCTCTTATTATCCACCAACAACGGAAAATATTTTCATTCGAAATTGCAAAGGGATAAGAGGGAAAGGAGAGACCCGCAAAGAAAAGTTTGTTTCCCCAAGAATACGAGGTGAATGCTTTTCAGTGAGCTGAAAGAAAATTTTCAGAGGAGATTTTGAATACTGGAAAGACGTGTCTCATGTGTTTCTGGTGCCCACCCCGGAAATCCCCGATGAACTCGGAAAATTTTTGGAGACGCGAAAAATTTTGGAAAAGCTGCTCCATGCCACGAAGACCTCGATGGCCGCCTACCAAAAAGTCATCCAATTGAAATCGAGTGACAAAGAAGACGCCGAATTTGTTTCCTACACCGTCAAACGCCGAATCGCCAACGAGAAAATCAAGCACGCGATGGAGAAAGCGAACGACGTTTACAATCGAATGGAAGAAGAGCTCATCCAAGCGAAGAAAGAGCGCACGCTCGCGCGGAATAATTTGGTCCACGCGATTTACGGCGTGCAGGTCGGCGAGCTTCCTAAAGAGGAAAACATCGCGGAAGTGCTGAAAAACGTCAGCCGATCGAGTATCTCCAATGACCGAGGGGGAGAAAAAAAGGTGAATGTACACGACGCAAAAAATGACAAACCTTGCGGTGGTGCCGGCGAAAACGGCGCTGGATTCACGCTGATCAACGATTTTTACTGCCTCTGCGTGGGAAAAGACAATGCGAAAGCGGTTTGCAATGCGAAGATCAGGGGTCCGTGTTGTTGTTGTTGTAAAGGTTGTTCCCAGACTTGCAAATGTGATAAACCGTGCGATTGTAAAAAGTGCAATTGTGGTAATAATTGCGGCGCTTGCACATTTCATAAAAAATGGCTGAGCCTCTTTGACGTTGACAAAAGCGAAATTGTGGATCTCCCTGATGGATGGCCCCATATTCGAAAAGTATGCAATGAAACCGTTAAAGACAAAGTCAACACCACCGCGGAAAGCATCCAAGATGCGCTGGAAAAGTTTAATGAATTATTGGGGGGTAACAATAAAACTGACATCACACCAAAGGACGCCAATACGGATTCTCGCCGCTTGTTTATTTTGGGGTCTGCGAAGACCATGAACAATGGCTGCAAAGGAAGCGACGATGCCATCTGTGTCAACTACTGGGGTGTTTCCAACCTCGGCATCGGCATCGTGTGGCAGAATTACATGTTGGAGGCCCAGAAGCATCTCCAAGAAATGGACAAGCATGTGAAGAAAGCTTTACAACTCTCCACTATGATTCAAAAGCTCAAGGAGTCGGCCGAGGAGAGTTATCGGAATAGTACATATGGAACCTTGCTGTGGTCGGAAGACTATGGGCCTAAGGGACACACCTTTTTTAATTTTTTATTTTTTTTGGCTTGCTTGTTTTAATTTCTCTATTGCTAGTATATTCCATGTTTCATGTCCAAGAAGTATTGCGACACCTCACAAAATATTCTCTCCCTTTTGCAGTTGAAATAGAGAGATGTTATTAAGGGGAGTATCCCTATTATTATTTTTATTTTTAAGGCTCCCCAACGGCGTGACCAAGGAGGAGAACGCGGGCGAGGCCGAGCTCTTTTGTCAAATTCGTCTGCTGGCCGAGAACGACCCCGAGAAGCTGGTCTTTGGCAATGAGGATCGGGAGAAACAAATCATGCGTCGCATCGAGAAAGTGGGCCGGAGATTCGCACCATCATAGGGGAGGCACGCAAGCACCAGTCTTCTCTCCTAGCACGGTTCAATAGCATTGTCAAGGAGGCGAAGAAAATCATGGGAACTATGAGGGACCTGCGCCGTAAGGCTGCGGAGAATCGGGTCTCTGCCAAACACCATCTGCACCAAGTTATTTTTGGGGACTACTGGGGAGATGAAACGGGGAGCTGGGCCCAACAAAGGAGACCACAAGCAAGATTTTCAACGGGGATAAATTTGAAGAATCGTGCGGGGGGAGCGGAAACAAGCCGGCCGGGAAGAGCCTCATTAATGATTTCATCTGCTTGTGTTCTCACTGGTTTGATCCAAAAAATGATGACAGCATCTGCAAGTACAAGGTGGACACCTCCGTGAGGTCTGATTTCTCAAACTGGACGAAGGTCTGGCACAACAACAACCATCGGATCTGTATTAACACGCCGCCACTTACTCCGACTCCTCAAAATATCCACAAGCTCGTCGCGCTGTTCGAGAGGGCTGTGGATAGGAACCAAACTGGGTCGCAGGTCAAGGGGTGTTTGGGTATGTAGATACTCCCAAAAATCCAAGTCATACCTGCAACACTACCAATGTCGGGAGCACCTGCGTCAACTACCAGCACGCCTTGCAAAATGGCGGCATCCAGTGGGTCAACCATCTCACAAATGCCTCACGGGACCTCGAAGATATGGGACGCTTTGCGGAAGACTCGGAGAGCACCCTACCTCAGCTGGAGATGCTCGAATACAACGCCCTTCTTCTCTATGAAGAAGCCAAGTACTCCGCGCACCTTCCACACGTCGCACCTCCAAACACCAACTCCTCGAACGAAAGCTACGAAGAAGACCCCCATGACAAGAGCAACGAGACGGCCAAGGAAAGTGGCACCAACGCCTCTGAGGAGGAGGATCTCGAAGAGGAAGAAAACGAGGAAAACAAGGACGCCACGTGGAAAGGAGGCCCGCCGTGGCGCGGATTTGTTTTTTTTCTTATGGCTTTTTAAAACTCCATCTGCCAACGAGCCTTGCCTGCTCATGGGGTGGACCACTGGGGAGGCGTGATGTCTTCAAATTGTTTATTTTTAAATTTTCGTTTAGGAAAGGAAAATGATAATTAAAATTGCGCTTTTGGGTCTGGTTCTTGGAGTGGGTTTCGGTTCCGCTCAACCCAGTGCCGCCGAGTTTAACTTGTTCTGCCGGATTATGAGAAGAGCCAATGACCTGATGTACGGGCCGGGTTATGTCTATGATGAAAATGTAGACCAAGCGATCTTGAAGGAAATGGAGGTGCTTTATAACGCCACCACGAGCAATATGAACGAATTTCGAAAACACTATGGGTGACGAAGGACTTTTTCGAGGAGCATCCGCCACCCACAGACTCGAAAAATCGTGAGGATGCGCACCGCGAAATTGGAAATCTGATTAGGGCCGGAGAGAATAAAATTGAAGAGAACAAAAATATTGAGGAGAAGGTTAATGAGGAAATTAGGAAAGCGAAATTGTCGGTGGCGCGAGGTATTTTTGGGGAGCATGTGAATGAGCTCCCCAAGCAGGACGGGAATTTGACGAAAATCCTGAACGACACGGGGAGCATTTTTAATGATAATAACAGTGCGTCGAGAAGTTGTGGGGACCAACAAAATAAAGCCGGCAAAACGCTCCTCAACGATTTTTTCTGTGTGTGCGTGGGGGATGGTAAGTCAGATAGTGAGGGGCCCTGCTCCCCTCATATTCTGCCGTCAAAAAAGAGCAATGGTAATGATGCCGGTTGGAAAGCGATGAAATACAAAACTGCCAGCAAGATCATTCATTTCAACGAGTCCATTAAAGCAATTGAGGAAGTTTGCAATCAGGAACTTATGACGGAAGTGAAGCAGACAAAAGACATGAATGGCTTGCTCGCCGAGTATGTGGGAATGATTGGGGAGGGACATCCTGAAGTAAAAAAGGAAGGAAATGGCAAAAAGATTTTCGGACACAGTCGGAGAAGTAAGGGAAATGGGAATAACAATGAAGTTAAAACATGCACAGGTGATGGTGGTGGTAACGGAAGTGGTAACAATGGAGCCCGTGAAACAGGAAACGCAAATATCTGCGTCGATTACAGAAACAATTTAAACAAAGATGGCCAATACGACATCCCCTGGCACAACAAATTCAAAAACTACACCGACTTCATGAAACAAGCCAGCACCTCCAAGACCAAATCCTCAAAAACCGCGCGGCGCTCATCCTCCTCAAAAGCAAGGCCTGGCTCGCCTACAACCGCGAGAAGGATGACGAAACATCCAACCTCGACGACATGAATCTTTCCAATCTTTTGGATGGGACCCAACTGCCTCCCTTTTCCCTCCTCCCCTACTTATCTATTTTCCTCTAAAACCAACACCCTCCTACACTTTTTATACCTTCCTGTGCATCAGTCTTATCTCTCACCCTTCCTTCTGTAAAAATACCGTTTCTGACTCCTTTTCTCTGGATATCTCCAAGCTAGTCAAGATGGACCCTAGAAAGAACTCCATCTCCCCGAGGAGCCTTGGAGAGCCAAAGAAAATCATCCCTTCTCTCGAACCCATGGCGATGCGTGGGAGACGCCGAGGGAAGGGAAAAACTACGAGAGTTTCTCCATATTCATGGGATCCATCTTGAAATTATGGAGGGGATGGTATGGTGACTCTGTAAAATGCCATTCCAGCCACGTAAAATGCTGGAAGCGCCGTACCCGATTGGATACACCGGGCCCATTCCCATGCTTTCTCCATAAGAGGGATCGGGATCTTCGTCATCCCTCTAAAGTCTGTTCGCTTACTTCACAGGCACGGCATCCCATCGATAAGGGTCTCTTCCCCCACCCTATCTTGCTTCTCCTCTTACCCTCCCTTATTCCAGAAGGCTAAGGAGAGTTGGACAAGGGAAAGCAACACCTTAAACGCATCGATAGGGAGGAAGGAGGTGGACCATGGACAGTACGGTGGAAGCTGTCCTGGAGAAGGCCCGGGAGGACTGGGGCGCGATCCAAGCCCGGGACTTTTTTAGCATCTATTACAAGGAGACGTACCATCTTCCCGCCCATTTTCCCCTGACCATGCGGCAGTTTTTGGAAAATCCGGAGAAGTTTGTACCCAACGCAAAAGCACGGAAACATGTGGATTTGTGGCTGAAACTCCGACGCGCCCGCATGCAAAAGCACCTCCAACTGGATCTCGCCAAGCTGAACGCGGCCAACATTGTGTCTCTAGAGGACTGGTTCTGCCGAGGCGGAGCGGTGGACGTTGGACCCATGGCGCGCCGCGTACTGGGCGACGCGACTTTTCAGGCCGCCCTCCACCAACATTCCCAGAGGGTGTTATCCAAATGAAAAGACGACCACCTAGTATAAAAGATATGAGAAAAGGGAATGGAGTAGAGTTGATTGTTGGCTTTTGTGATTCTGTGAAAGGAGGAATGATGGTAGCATACTATCCGTGTCCATGGTTACTCCACGATGTAAAGTGGTCTTCTTCCTAACCGTTTTCCCTAACCCTAAGGCTAGAAACTCTCTCCCTCAATCCCAAGGGTCACGCCGATGTCTCAAAGTCCGCCCTCGTCCCCGTCCCCCGAAGGCAGGGCCCCTGGAGGAGCCCTTCTCCCATGGAGCATGGAAAACGATGTGCTCGAAATGCTGTTGGAAGGTGTTCTGCCGGCGAAGGAGATCAACCTGTACTGGTTCCTCAAACCCGTGTACCCCCACCTCACGGGGGGAATTGCTCGCTTTTCTTTACTTGACTTTGTCCGAAACCCACGGCGATTCATACAAAAGGAGAATTGGTGTGACCTCATCTGGCAGAATCTCCCCCGTCTGGTGTGGAAGTTTAAGGAGTGTGTTCGTCCGCGGCTGCGGCATCATGGGCACCCGGATGGCTGGAAGGCTGCGCAATGGGAGTGCTGGCAAATCTACGTCAACATGGACGACACGCCCCTGGACGTCATCGACCGGGAGATCTGGCGTCGGTGTCGGCGGCCTCCCAAGACCCATTCCCAACCGTTAGAGGGGAACATTCTTTTTATACAGACCACGCCGTCCGTCCTCCACGTGCCGTACCCCATAGGGTACTGGGTTCCGCGGTTCATGTTGCCGCCTCCACCGTAGGAACCCGTTGGATAAACATTTCTTTTTTTCCACGGCCCCTTATGGGATACTTTCACTTTTCATTTTTTGGACACTTTAATGGTACAGAGTGCTTAACGACCCCAGACGCCTCACGGATTCCTTGGCTCACGGGGTGTAGCTTAAGGTACACTTACTCTCGGGTGTTTGGAAGGCTCGTCAGACTATCCCTTTCTTTTTCTTT
>NHOR01000041.1:0-15894 GCA_002287245.1 Trypanosoma congolense
CCTAACCCTAACCTCCTAACCCCTAACCCTAACCCTAACCCTACCTAACCCTAACCCTAACCCTAACCCTAACCCTAACCCTAACCCTAACCTAACCCTAACCCTAACCCTAACCCTAAACCCTAACCCTAACCTAACCCTAACCCTAACCCTAACCCTAACCCTAACCCTAACCCCTAACCCTACCCTACCTAACCCTAACCCTAACCCTAACCCTAACCCTAACCCTAACCCTAACCCTAACCCTAACCCTTAACCCTAACCCTAACCTAACCCTAACCCTAACCCTAACCCTAACCTAACCCTAACCTAACCCTAACCCTAACCCTAACCCTAACCCTAACCCTAAACCCTAACCCTAAACCCTAACCCTAACCTAACCCTAACCCTAACCCTAACCCTAACCCTAACCCTAACCCTAACCCTAACCCGTTGGAGGGATGGGGAGGGATGAAGGGTGGGGGCATGGGCTGTCAATGAGGTGGAAGGCGGGCCCAAGGAGTGAACGGGCGGATAAGAGGGTTATTTCAGTTTATGAAGGGACCCGGAGGTGTCGGAGGGATGAAAGGATCGTGGAGCTGTTTTCCTTTTCAGAGGAATGGGAAATGGGATGGCTCTCAGTCGTGTATGGGGTGGAGTTTCGGTTCGGAGTGTGACTGAGTTGTTGAAGAGTCTTGGAGGTTTCTTTGCGATCGCCCATTTCGTCTTTGGATGGTGCTCTTGGTGGCTACAGACTTGGTTGAAGTGGTCTCGGGTTCTTCCGTTTCCGATGGTTCCATTTACCACTCTAAGGCTTTCCACACTGAGGATATTCTCGGCTCGATTCAAGCCGTTTGTCGTAGCTCACCGATACGCGTTCTTGCCTGTCCTGGGCCGTCCAGATGTTTAAAGGACTGTCCGGTCAATCTGCCGGTCGTCCGATTTCCGAGAATAGATGCCGAACTGTCTAAGGCGTGCCAATATTGGTTCCAGATCTTCTGGCTAAAGATGGCTGGAGAACTGGCACCGGCGCTATCAGTCTCCACTTTGGAATTGCCCTCACCATGACCACAGGAGGCCAGTCTTGAAGATTATCACGGCCGACAATTTAGCCCCCTCGATTTTCCCCGGAACAATTCATTGTGGCCTTGGAGAATGAAGCTGGCCCCGATCCGATCGTGCAGAGATAGAGAAGAGCGTCTCGAATGGATTTCCCTAGGCGATGCGAATCGAAAGGCTTGTCAGAGAGCACCCAATTTTCGCGAGTTCCACGCTGTGGATAATCGCCTGCCAATTCTGTGAGGCATCTCTCGAAAGGCTCACCATTTGGCCAAAAAAAAAATGAGGGGGATAGAGCCATTCCGCCATTCCACCGTTTTCTTTTCCTGCCGGCAGTACCGCACCGAGAAGGCACCAGAGAACGTCATGATTATTTTTATTGTGATTTTTTTCGGGCTCTTCGGGCTCCTAAGTGCCATCCTAATTGCTTCTCCATCCCTCACATTTCGTCGCCAAACTCTCCCTCCGTACCTCTCACCCTCACCAATAGAATGGACGAAATTAAATTTTTCAAGGTGCCTTTTATCAGTTTGAATTTTGTAAATTTTTTTTATGACGTTGTCTTATGTTTTTGTAAAAAATTATTATTCAGTTATAGAATGCGTTTTGGAGGGATTTTGCCTGAGCGGGATAAGGAAGAGGACGAGTTGGGGTGCTGCTGATTTCCTCCTCAGATTTCATCCGATACGATCATTCCAGCGTCTCTTCCTTTTTCCTTTCTCATGAGTCATTCGCACCGCATAGGGACGGCTCTCGAACTCTCCTTCGATGTCCTTTTCCGCCTCGCACCTTCTCCATTTTTATTTACACCACGCAGGTTGCTCGGCGGCTGCGTGGGAGGGTCTTGTGCGCTCTGATTTGCTGCCTCGGCGGGCGCCTCGTTCCGCGTTGATTCCTCATTTCCTATGACGAAATATTTCACAGTCTCCCCTCCATGATCATCACATTTATTGGAATCCTCCAGCTGTTTTATGCAATGCCGACCATAATGCCGTCTCTCGTTTCTTCATCACCACACTGACCGGTTGCGAGGGCTGATTTGCCTGTGTGGTTTGATTCGACACCTCGATAAACTCCCGCTCTCATTCCTTCTTTTCTGACATTGTATTCTTTTTGTTCCATAACTTCATGGAGAGGAGAAAAAGGTGAGTAAATCAATTCACAGTGATATCATATTTTTTTCGCACACACAAAAATTTCCTGTGATATTTTTTGTGGTATTTTTTTGAGAATCACAAATAGATAAAGAGGAGGTTGGTAAAGAGTTTTTTTCCCCATCAAAAAGAATGGAAATATTCGTGTCGTTGAGGCTGCCCTTCCCAGCCCCACTTTCGCGATCGTACGCGCCTCACGCTTTGCTTTTGAAAAGGAGAAGGTCTGCTCGATTTATGAGAATATTTCCTCGACATTTTTCGCTTCCAGCCTCTTGGTGTAATAGCTTACGAATTGGGTGTGCCAGGAGATTTCTTTATGTCTTTTAAGAGTCGCGCTGTAATCACCGCAGATGCTTTCGTTTCCTCTCTGTATGGTCTGGACTTGGAGTTTCATCCCCACTCCCATCATACTCTTTAACCTCACATCGATTCGTACTTTTCCCACTGCGTCCGAAAATCTTTTCGTCCTCATTCTTTCCGCTCCCTTCCCAATCGTCCTCACATACTCGTTCAGCAAAGCAGCATGTTTTCTGATTTTTTCTTTTCCGCCAAAATTTATCCTCTGCACAGATTGTCCATTTTTCTCGAGAAATTCGGTGAAAGACTTAATGACTTTTAGACTACCGGAGCCGGACTTGATTTGTTTCCATTCGCCGAGTCCACCATTATCCTTCCAACCTTTCGATAACCAAATTTTGGGTGGCTTGGTTGACGTGACTCAATACCCTCCCACACACACGCAGAAAAGGTCGTTGAAAAGAGTTTTTTTCCGCCCGCTTTTTCTCCGTTCCCACAACTTTTAGTCGCTTTCGTTATCAACAAAAACACTCACACTATCATCCCCAACAGCCGTCCGTTTCCCCTCATCTTTTTCTTTGCTGGCCTTATACGCGAGCTCTCGGTTATCTGGAATCTTTCTCTCCACCTCAGTGATGAGATTTTCAATTTCTTTATGGGCCTCCTGTCGATTCTTCGCGTCCGTGGAGACGGGTGTTTTCGAGAAATTTCTTCGTCACCCACAGCATCTTTCGAAAATCATCCACGTCGTCTGTCGCTGCATTGCAAGGCGCTTCCATTTCTTTCACAATTTCCCTGTCCTTGTTTTCGTCGTTTGCGTAATCCGTTACATCCGTAACCATGCGCTCGGTCTCCTCCAGAATTCCGCAGATCAAATTGAATTCGTTTTCGCTGTGATGCTGGCTCTTAGCTCCCACGCACAACACCAGCGCCACCAGCGCAAACTTCATTATCATTTCTTTAATCTACGTAAGAAAAAAAGAATTAGAATTTTCATTTTTCTCAGGATGACTCTGGTGATATCTTGGCACAATGAGGCTAATATCGCGAGTGATCGAGATTTCTGATTACCTCCTCCTTCATAATCAACAAGCTAAGAATATTTTTCAGGTGACGCAGTTTTGGAAGCAATTTCCCACATTGTTTCGACATCACTCGGAATCCTCGATTGATCTAGATGGTCTTTGACGAAACACCATAATTTCAATAAATTCCATCACACAAGAAATCCATGAGACGCGTCTTTCCAGTATTCAAATTCTCCTCTGAAAAATATCTCCATCTCACTGAAAAGCATTCACCTCGTATTCTTGGAGAGATGGCTTCTCTACCTGTGGGTCTCTCCTTTCCCTCTTTGCAATTTGGAATGAAAATATTTTCCGTTGTTGTGGATAATAAGAGCTAAAGCGCCTCGATCAGATCCAATGTTTCGGCGGGCTCGCATTCAGTGACATCTAAGAAACAGTATGTCTTAAATTTTTTGCAATGAATGCTTTCAGACAGCGAAGAATGAATTCTAGGATTTCGACTGCACGAAAAAATAAAAGGGATTGATGCTATTGCTGCTCTCACCACAGTAGGAGGAGATCTTCCGCCTCAGAAATTAACGTCCACCCCTGCGCCGTACCACTCTCAACGAATTTTATTTCCCCTCAACTCTTCCAAATAATTCTCTCACAGGTAAAGACGGCAAGGCTCAATGCAAAAGCTGATAAACCAATCAGTGTGGCTTCCGGAGAATCAGCAAACAGACAAAAAATAGAATGGGTCAAGTAGCTAGAATGAACTCATTCTTTCCGGGCAACGCAAACCTTGATAAAAATATCCGAGGAGAAGGATACTGCCTCCACAATGTCTCACTGTTTTTCGAAAATTTGTTGTCATAACGTACAGCTCTTGCTGCTGTAAAAAAAGGTAGAAAATTCAAATATGAATAGACAATAAATTTCATCCACACAACAAAACCGCCACTCTATCAGAATTCTTTCCTCCACTGATATCTTCACCTATCGAGATGTTGGGGCGAACGAGTTAGGGTTAGGATTCCAGCATTCCTTCGATTCCTATTAGCAGAATCACGTGAGATATCAATGAAGACTTTCAGCTAAAAAGCCATGACACAACACCACAAAAGCACAGTGAAGAAATATTATATTCTCTACTGCAGAATTTGGATGGGATATAGCTCCATTGCTCTAGTAAAGGCGACCCAACGTGAGAAGATATAAACACTCCAACGAAGTACAAAAAGAAATACACAACGCCATTAATAAAATCCGAAACATTTACAAAAAAACATCAGAAACAAAACGAGAAAATAAACATCCAACAAAAAAAAAGTAATAAAATAAATTTGAAAAAGTTTTTGACCCAATTTTTTGCAAAATTTTGAAAAACCACTATGCGCGTCAAATAGGCCCGAAAACGACAAATACGTGCCAAATACGCGTTTTTCGAATTTTTGCGTTTTTGACATTTTTGACCATTTTCAAAAAAACCGGTTTTTGGCCATTTTGGCCCAAAAATGTGAATTTTGGGAAAATCGCAAAATGCCCGTTCTCGCTCGAAATTGAATCATTTTTAAAACGGATTTCGGCGTTTTCGATGTAAATTAGGGACAAACAAATCCCGCACAACCATTTTTGGAACAAAAAAATTTTCGCCGAAAAAGTCAAAAAAAAATATTTTTTTACAAAAAAGTTTGCAAAAATTTGAAAAAGTTTTTGACCCAATTTTTTGCAAAATTTGAAAAACCACTATGCGCGTCAAATAGGCCCCAAAACGACAAATACGTGCCAAATACGCGTTTTTCGAATTTTTGCGTTTTTGACATTTTTGACCATTTTCAAAAAAACGGTTTTTGGCCATTTTGGCCCAAAAATGTGAATTTTGGGAAAATCGCAAATGCCCGTTCTCGCTCGAAATTGAATCATTTTTAAAACGGATTTCGGCGTTTTCGATGTAAATTAGGGACAAACAAATCCCGCACAACCATTTTTGGAACAAAAAAAATTTTCGCCGAAAAAGTCAAAAAAAATTTTTTTTACAAAAAGTTTGCAAAAATTTGAAAAAGTTTTTGACCCAATTTTTTGCAAAATTTTGAAAAACCACTATGCGCGTCAAATAGGCCCGAAAACGACAAATACGTGCCAAATACGCGTTTTTCGAATTTTTGCGTTTTTGACATTTTTGACCATTTTCAAAAAAACCGGTTTTTGGCCATTTTGGCCCAAAAATGTGAATTTTGGGAAAATCGCAAAATGCCCGTTCTCGCTCGAAATTGAATCATTTTTAAAACGGATTTCGGCGTTTTCGATGTAAATTAGGGACAAACAAATCCCGCACAACCATTTTTGGAACAAAAAAAATTTTCGCCGAAAAAGTCAAAAAAAAATATTTTTTTACAAAAAAGTTTGCAAAAATTTGAAAAAGTTTTTGACCCAATTTTTTGCAAAATTTGAAAAACCACTATGCGCGTCAAATAGGCCCCAAAACGACAAATACGTGCCAAATACGCGTTTTTCGAATTTTTGCGTTTTTGACATTTTTGACCATTTTCAAAAAAACCGGTTTTTGGCCATTTTGGCCCAAAAATGTGAATTTTGGGAAAATCGCAAAATGCCCGTTCTCGCTCGAAATTGAATCATTTTTAAAACGGATTTCGGCGTTTTCGATGAAATTAGGGACAAACAAATCCCGCACAACCATTTTTGGAACAAAAAAATTTTCGCCGAAAAAGTCAAAAAAAAATATTTTTTTACAAAAAAGTTTGCAAAAATTTGAAAAAGTTTTTGACCCAATTTTTGCAAAATTTGAAAAACCACTATGCGCGTCAAATAGGCCCGAAAACGACAAATACGTGCCAAATACGCGTTTTTCGAATTTTTGCGTTTTTGACATTTTTGACCATTTTCAAAAAAACCGGTTTTTGGCCATTTTGGCCCAAAATGTGAATTTTGGGAAAATCGCAAAATGCCCGTTCTCGCTCGAAATTGAATCATTTTTAAAACGGATTTCGGCGTTTTCGATGTAAATTAGGGACAAACAAATCCCGCACAACCATTTTTGGAACAAAAAAATTTTCGCCGAAAAAGTCAAAAAAAAATATTTTTTTACAAAAAAGTTTGCAAAAATTTGAAAAAGTTTTTGACCCAATTTTTTGCAAAATTTGAAAAACCACTATGCGCGTCAAATAGGCCCCAAAACGACAAATACGTGCCAAATACGCGTTTTTCGAATTTTTGCGTTTTTGACATTTTTGACCATTTTCAAAAAACCGGTTTTTGGCCATTTTGGCCCAAAAATGTGAATTTTGGGAAAATCGCAAAATGCCCGTTCTCGCTCGAAATTGAATCATTTTTAAAACGGATTTCGGCGTTTTCGATGAAAATTAGGGACAAACAAATCCCGCACAACCATTTTTGGAACAAAAAAAATTTTCGCCGAAAAAGTCAAAAAAAAATATTTTTTTACAAAAAAGTTTGCAAAAATTTGAAAAAGTTTTTGACCCAATTTTTTGCAAAATTTGAAAAACCACTATGCGCGTCAAATAGGCCCAAAACGACAAATACGTGCCAAATACGCGTTTTTCGAATTTTTGCGTTTTTGACATTTTTGACCATTTTCAAAAAAACCGGTTTTTGGCCATTTTGGCCCAAAAATGTGAATTTTGGGAAAATCGCAAAATGCCCGTTCTCGCTCGAAATTGAATCATTTTTAAAACGGATTTCGGCGTTTTCGATGTAAATTAGGGACAAACAAATCCCGCACAACCATTTTTGGAACAAAAAAAATTTTCGCCGAAAAAGTCAAAAAAAAATATTTTTTTACAAAAAGTTTGCAAAAATTTGAAAAAGTTTTTGACCCAATTTTTTGCAAAATTTTGAAAAACCACTATGCGCGTCAAATAGGCCCAAAACGACAAATACGTGCCAAATACGCGTTTTTCGAATTTTTGCGTTTTTGACATTTTTGACCATTTTCAAAAAAACCGGTTTTTGGCCATTTTGGCCCAAAAATGTGAATTTTGGGAAAATCGCAAAATGCCCGTTCTCGCTCGAAATTGAATCATTTTTAAAACGGATTTCGGCGTTTTCGATGTAAATTAGGGACAAACAAATCCCGCACAACCATTTTTGGAACAAAAAAAATTTTCGCCGAAAAAGTCAAAAAAAAATATTTTTTTACAAAAAAGTTTGCAAAAATTTGAAAAAGTTTTTGACCCAATTTTTTTGCAAAATTTGAAAAACCACTATGCGCGTCAAATAGGCCCCGAAAACGACAAATACGTGCCAAATACGCGTTTTTCGAATTTTTGCGTTTTTGACATTTTTGACCATTTTCAAAAAAACCGGTTTTTGGCCATTTTGGCCCAAAAATGTGAATTTTGGGAAAATCGCAAAATGCCCGTTCTCGCTCGAAATTGAATCATTTTTAAAACGGATTTCGGCGTTTTCGATGTAAATTAGGGACAAACAAATCCCGCACAACCATTTTTGGAACAAAAAAAATTTTCGCCGAAAAAGTCAAAAAAAAATATTTTTTTACAAAAAAGTTTGCAAAAATTTGAAAAAGTTTTTGACCCAATTTTTGCAAAATTTTGAAAAACCACTATGCGCGTCAAATAGGCCCGAAAACGACAAATACGTGCCAAATACGCGTTTTTCGAATTTTTGCGTTTTTGACATTTTTGACCATTTTCAAAAAAACCGGTTTTTGGCCATTTTGGCCCAAAAATGTGAATTTTGGGAAAATCGCAAAATGCCCGTTCTCGCTCGAAATTGAATCATTTTTAAAACGGATTTCGGCGTTTTCGATGTAAATTAGGGACAAACAAATCCCGCACAACCATTTTTGGAACAAAAAAAATTTTCGCCGAAAAAGTCAAAAAAAAATATTTTTTTACAAAAAAGTTTGCAAAAATTTGAAAAAGTTTTTGACCCAATTTTTTGCAAAATTTGAAAAACCACTATGCGCGTCAAATAGGCCCGAAAACGACAAATACGTGCCAAATACGCGTTTTTCGAATTTTTTGCGTTTTTGACATTTTTGACCATTTTCAAAAAAACCGGTTTTTGGCCATTTTGGCCCAAAAATGTGAATTTTGGGAAAATCGCAAAATGCCCGTTCTCGCTCGAAATTCAATCATTTTTAAAACGGATTTCGGCGTTTTCGATGTAAATTAGGGACAAACAAATCCCGCACAACCATTTTTGGAACAAAAAAAATTTTCGCCGAAAAAGTCAAAAAAAAATATTTTTTTACAAAAAAGTTTGCAAAAATTTGAAAAAGTTTTTGACCCAATTTTTTGCAAATTTTGAAAAACCACTATGCGCGTCAAATAGGCCCAAAACGACAAATACGTGCCAAATACGCGTTTTTCGAATTTTTGCGTTTTTGACATTTTTGACCATTTTCAAAAAAACCGGTTTTTGGCCATTTTGGCCCAAAAATGTGAATTTTGGGAAAATCGCAAAATGCCCGTTCTCGCTCGAAATTGAATCATTTTTAAAACGGATTTCGGCGTTTTCGATGTAAATTAGGGACAAACAAATCCCGCACAACCATTTTTGGAACAAAAAAAATTTTCGCCGAAAAAGTCAAAAAAAAATATTTTTTTACAAAAAAAGTTTGCAAAATTTGAAAAAGTTTTTGACCCAATTTTTTGCAAAATTTCGAAAAACCACTATGCGCGTCAAATAGGCCCCAAAACGACAAATACGTGCCAAATACGCGTTTTTCGAATTTTTGCGTTTTTGACATTTTTGACCATTTTCAAAAAAAACCGGTTTTTGGCCATTTTGGCCCAAAAATGTGAATTTTGGGAAAATCGCAAAATGCCCGTTCTCGCTCGAAATTGAATCATTTTTAAAACGGATTTCGGCGTTTTCGATGTAAATTAGGGACAAACAAATCCCGCACAACCATTTTTGGAACAAAAAAAATTTTCGCCGAAAAAGTCAAAAAAAAATATTTTTTTACAAAAAAGTTTGCAAAAATTTGAAAAAGTTTTTGACCCAATTTTTTGCAAAATTTTGAAAAACCACTATGCGCGTCAAATAGGCCCCAAAACGACAAATACGTGCCAAATACGCGTTTTTCGAATTTTTGCGTTTTTGACATTTTGACCATTTTCAAAAAAACCGGTTTTTGGCCATTTTGGCCCAAAAATGTGAATTTTGGGAAAATCGCAAAATGCCCGTTCTCGCTCGAAATTGAATCATTTTTAAAACGGATTTCGGCGTTTTCGATGTAAATTAGGGACAAACAAATCCCGCACAACCATTTTTGGAACAAAAAAATTTTCGCCGAAAAAGTCAAAAAAAAATATTTTTTTACAAAAAAGTTTGCAAAAATTTGAAAAAGTTTTTGACCCAATTTTTTGCAAAATTTCGAAAAACCACTATGCGCGTCAAATAGGCCCCAAAACGACAAATACGTGCCAAATACGCGTTTTTCGAATTTTTGCGTTTTTGACATTTTTGACCATTTTCAAAAAAACCGGTTTTTGGCCATTTTGGCCCAAAAATGTGAATTTTGGGAAAATCGCAAAATGCCCGTTCTCGCTCGAAATTGAATCATTTTTAAAACGGATTTCGGCGTTTTCGATGTAAATTAGGGACAAACAAATCCCGCACAACCATTTTTGGAACAAAAAAAATTTTCGCCGAAAAAGTCAAAAAAAAATATTTTTTTACAAAAAATTTGCAAAAATTTGAAAAAGTTTTTGACCCAATTTTTTGCAAAATTTTGAAAAACCACTATGCGCGTCAAATAGGCCCAAAACGACAAATACGTGCCAAATACGCGTTTTTCGAATTTTTGCGTTTTTGACATTTTTGACCATTTTCAAAAAAAACCGGTTTTTGGCCATTTTGGCCCAAAAATGTGAATTTTGGGAAAATCGCAAAATGCCCGTTCTCGCTCGAAATTGAATCATTTTTAAAACGGATTTCGGCGTTTTCGATGAAATTAGGGACAAACAAATCCCGCACAACCATTTTTGGAACAAAAAAAATTTTCGCCGAAAAAGTCAAAAAAAAATATTTTTTTACAAAAAAGTTTGCAAAAATTTGAAAAGTTTTTGACCCAATTTTTTGCAAAATTTTGAAAAACCACTATGCGCGTCAAATAGGCCCAAAACGACAAATACGTGCCAAATACGCGTTTTTCGAATTTTTGCGTTTTTGACATTTTTGACCATTTTCAAAAAACCGGTTTTTGGCCATTTTGGCCCAAAAATGTGAATTTTGGGAAAATCGCAAAATGCCCGTTCTCGCTCGAAATTGAATCATTTTTAAAACGGATTTCGGCGTTTTCGATGAAAATTAGGGACAAACAAATCCCGCACAACCATTTTTGGAACAAAAAAAATTTTCGCCGAAAAAGTCAAAAAAAAATATTTTTTTACAAAAAAGTTTGCAAAAATTTGAAAAAGTTTTTGACCAATTTTTTGCAAAATTTGAAAAACCACTATGCGCGTCAAATAGGCCCCAAAACGACAAATACGTGCCAAATACGCGTTTTTCGAATTTTTGCGTTTTTGACATTTTTGACCATTTTCAAAAAAACCGGTTTTTGGCCATTTTGGCCCAAAAATGTGAATTTTGGGAAAATCGCAAAATGCCCGTTCTCGCTCGAAATTGAATCATTTTTAAAACGGATTTCGGCGTTTTCGATGAAATTAGGGACAAACAAATCCCGCACAACCATTTTTGGAACAAAAAAAATTTTCGCCGAAAAAGTCAAAAAAAAATATTTTTTTACAAAAAAGTTTGCAAAAATTTGAAAAAGTTTTTGACCCAATTTTTTGCAAAATTTTGAAAAACCACTATGCGCGTCAAATAGGCCCGAAAACGACAAATACGTGCCAAATACGCGTTTTTCGAATTTTTGCGTTTTTGACATTTTTGACCATTTTCAAAAAAACCGGTTTTTGGCCATTTTGGCCCAAAAATGTGAATTTTGGGAAAATCGCAAAATGCCCGTTCTCGCTCGAAATTGAATCATTTTTAAAACGGATTTCGGCGTTTTCGATGAAATTAGGGACAAACAAATCCCGCACAACCATTTTTGGAACAAAAAAATTTTCGCCGAAAAGTCAAAAAAAAATATTTTTTTACAAAAAAGTTTGCAAAAATTTGAAAAAGTTTTTGACCCAATTTTTTGCAAAATTTGAAAAACCACTATGCGCGTCAAATAGGCCCCAAAACGACAAATACGTGCCAAATACGCGTTTTTCGAATTTTTGCGTTTTGACATTTTTGACCATTTTCAAAAAAACCGGTTTTTGGCCATTTTGGCCCAAAAATGTGAATTTTGGGAAAATCGCAAAATGCCCGTTCTCGCTCGAAATTGAATCATTTTTAAAACGGATTTCGGCGTTTTCGATGTAAATTAGGGACAAACAAATCCCGCACAACCATTTTTGGAACAAAAAAAATTTTCGCCGAAAAAGTCAAAAAAAAATATTTTTTTACAAAAAAGTTTGCAAAAATTTGAAAAAGTTTTTGACCCAATTTTTTGCAAAATTTCGAAAAACCACTATGCGCGTCAAATAGGCCCGAAAACGACAAATACGTGCCAAATACGCGTTTTTCGAATTTTTGCGTTTTTGACATTTTTGACCATTTTCAAAAAACCGGTTTTTGGCCATTTTGGCCCAAAAATGTGAATTTTGGGAAAATCGCAAAATGCCCGTTCTCGCTCGAAATTGAATCATTTTTAAAACGGATTTCGGCGTTTTCGATGAAAATTAGGGACAAACAAATCCCGCACAACCATTTTTGGAACAAAAAAAATTTTCGCCGAAAAGTCAAAAAAAAATATTTTTTTACAAAAAAGTTTGCAAAATTTGAAAAAGTTTTTGACCCAATTTTTTGCAAAATTTTGAAAAACCACTATGCGCGTCAAATAGGCCCAAAACGACAAATACGTGCCAAATACGCGTTTTTCGAATTTTTGCGTTTTTGACATTTTGACCATTTTCAAAAAAACCGGTTTTTGGCCATTTTGGCCCAAAAATGTGAATTTTGGGAAAATCGCAAAATGCCCGTTCTCGCTCGAAATTGAATCATTTTTAAAACGGATTTCGGCGTTTTCGATGAAAATTAGGGACAAACAAATCCCGCACAACCATTTTTGGAACAAAAAAAATTTCGCCGAAAAAGTCAAAAAAAAAATATTTTTTTACAAAAAAGTTTGCAAAAATTTGAAAAAGTTTTTGACCCAATTTTTTGCAAAATTTTGAAAAAACCACTATGCGCGTCAAATAGGCCCGAAAACGACAAATACGTGCCAAATACGCGTTTTTCGAATTTTTGCGTTTTTGACATTTTTGACCATTTTCAAAAAACCGGTTTTTGGCCATTTTGGCCCAAAAATGTGAATTTTGGGAAAATCGCAAAATGCCCGTTCTCGCTCGAAATTGAATCATTTTTAAAACGGATTTCGGCGTTTTCGATGAAAATTAGGGACAAACAAATCCCGCACAACCATTTTTGGAACAAAAAAAATTTTCGCCGAAAAAGTCAAAAAAAAAATATTTTTTTACAAAAAAGTTTGCAAAAATTTGAAAAAGTTTTTGACCAATTTTTTGCAAAATTTCGAAAAACCACTATGCGCGTCAAATAGGCCCCAAAACGACAAATACGTGCCAAATACGCGTTTTTCGAATTTTTGCGTTTTTGACATTTTTGACCATTTTCAAAAAAACCGGTTTTTGGCCATTTTGGCCCAAAAATGTGAATTTTGGGAAAATCGCAAATGCCCGTTCTCGCTCGAAATTGAATCATTTTTAAAACGGATTTCGGCGTTTTCGATGAAAATTAGGGACAAAAAAATCCCGCACAACCATTTTTGGAACAAAAAAAATTTTTCGCCCGAAAAAGTCAAAAAAAAATATTTTTTTACAAAAAAGTTTGCAAAAATTTGAAAAAAGTTTTTGACCCAATTTTTTGCAAAATTTTGAAAAACCACTATGCGCGTCAAATAGGCCCGAAAACGACAAATACGTGCCAAATACGCGTTTTTTCGAATTTTTGCGTTTTTGACATTTTTGACCATTTTCAAAAAAACCGGTTTTTGGCCATTTTGGCCCAAAAATGTGAATTTTGGGAAAATCGCAAAATGCCCGTGCTCGCTCGAAATTGAATCATTTTTAAAACGGATTTCGGCGTTTTCGATGAAAATTAGGGACAAACAAATCCCGCACAACCATTTTTGGAACAAAAAAATTTTCGAAAAAGTCAAAAAATATTTTTTTACAAAAAGTTTGCAAAATTTGAAAAAGTTTTTGACCCAATTTTTTGCAAAATTTGAAAAACCACTATGCGCGTCAAATAGGCCCGAAAACGACAAATACGTGCCAAATACGCGTTTTTCGAATTTTTGCGTTTTGACATTTTTGACCATTTTCAAAAAAACCGGTTTTTGGCCATTTTGGCCCAAAATGTGAATTTTGGGAAATCGCAAAATGCCCGTTCTCGCTCGAAATTGAATCATTTTTAAAACGGATTTCGGCGTTTTCGATGTAAATTAGGGACAAACAAATCCGCACAACCATTTTTGGAACAAAAAAAAATTTTCGCCGAAAAAGTCAAAAAAAAAAATATTTTTTTACAAAAAAGTTTGCAAAAATTTGAAAAAGTTTTTGACCCAATTTTTTGCAAAATTTTGAAAAACCACTATGCGCGTCAAATAGGCCCAAAACGACAAATACGTGCCAAATACGCGTTTTTCGAATTTTTGCGTTTTTGACATTTTTGACCATTTTCAAAAAAACCGGTTTTTGGCCATTTTGGCCCAAAAATGTGAATTTTGGGAAAATCGCAAAATGCCCGTTCTCGCTCGAAATTGAATCATTTTTAAAACGGATTTCGGCGTTTTCGATGAAATTAGGGACAAACAAATCCCGCACAACCATTTTTGGAACAAAAAAAATTTTCGCCGAAAAAGTCAAAAAAAATTTTTTTTACAAAAAAGTTTGCAAAAATTTGAAAAAGTTTTTGACCCAATTTTTTGCAAAATTTTGAAAAACCACTATGCGCGTCAAATAGGCCCGAAAACGACAAATACGTGCCAAATACGCGTTTTTCGAATTTTTGCGTTTTTGACATTTTTGACCATTTTCAAAAAAACCCGGTTTTTGGCCATTTTGGCCCAAAAATGTGAATTTTGGGAAAATCGCAAAATGCCCGTTCTCGCTCGAAATTGAATCATTTTTAAAAACGGATTTCGGCGTTTTCGATGTAAATTAGGGACAAACAAATCCCGCACAACCATTTTTGGAACAAAAAAATTTTCGCCGAAAAAGTCAAAAAAAAATATTTTTTTACAAAAAAGTTTGCAAAAATTTGAAAAAGTTTTTGACCCAATTTTTTGCAAAATTTTGAAAAACCACTATGCGCGTCAAATAGGCCCCAAAAAACGACAAATACGTGCCAAATACGCGTTTTTCGAATTTTTGCGTTTTTGACATTTTTGACCATTTTCAAAAAAAACCGGTTTTTGGCCATTTTGGCCCAAAAAATGTGAATTTTGGGAAAATCGCAAAATGCCCGTTCTCGCTCGAAATTGAATCATTTTTAAAACGGATTTCGGCGTTTTCGATGAAATTAGGGACAAACAAATCCCGCACAACCATTTTTGGAACAAAAAAAATTTTCGCGAAAAAGTCAAAAAAAAATATTTTTTTACAAAAAAGTTTGCAAAAATTTGAAAAAAGTTTTTGACCCAATTTTTTGCAAAAATTTTGAAAAAACCACTATGCGCGTCAAATAGGCCCGAAAACGACAAATACGTGCCAAATACGCGTTTTTCGAATTTTTGCGTTTTTGACATTTTTGACCATTTTCAAAAAAAAACCGGTTTTTGGCCATTTTGGCCCAAAATGTGAATTTTGGGAAAATCGCAAAATGCCCGTTCTCGCTCGAAATTGAATCATTTTTAAAACGGATTTCGGCGTTTTCGATGAAAATTAGGGACAAACAAATCCCGCACACCATTTTTGGAACAAAAAAAATTTTCGCCGAAAAAGTCAAAAAAAAATATTTTTTTACAAAAAAGTTTGCAAAAATTTGAAAAAGTTTTTGACCCAATTTTTTGCAAAATTTTGAAAAACCACTATGCGCGTCAAATAGGCCCCAAAACGACAAATACGTGCCAAATACGCGTTTTTCGAATTTTTGCGTTTTTGACATTTTTGACCATTTTCAAAAAAACCGGTTTTTGGCCATTTTGGCCCAAAAATGTGAATTTTGGGAAAATCGCAAAATGCCCGTTCTCGCTCGAAATTGAATCATTTTTAAAACGGATTTCGGCGTTTTCGATGAAAATTAGGGACAAACAATCCCGCACAACCATTTTTGGAACAAAAAAAATTTTCGCCGAAAAAGTCAAAAAAAAA
>NHOR01000180.1:0-10287 GCA_002287245.1 Trypanosoma congolense
ATTTTTACACTAAGGTTTCCCTTTTTTCTACCTGTCTTGCTTTCGGTTCTACTTACTGAAATAAATGTTTCACCTACACTAATAACGTCAAAAGTGTAATTAGAAGGTGGGGTTGCCGACGTATTTTGGCACTCTCTGTCGCAGTAATTATGGCGCCGGATGTCGTTTTCGGTGCATTGATTGGCGTTTTTTCAGAGGATGACAAAGGACGGGCGCCAGAGCCCAAAGAGGCCCCCATTATCTTCGACGCATTGGCTTCAATCAGAGCGTTTTCGCTTGCTAGTAGGATAGCCTGTGCCTTTCGGTTCAGCGCGGTCATTTGCTGCCGTATTTCTTCAACACCTTCTAGACCTTCGAGAGCAGCTTTCAAACTGGTCTCCCAGGGGATATCGATTCGCTTGCCTCCGCCGGATTCACCATAGTTCACACACATTCCGTTGCTGTTGGCACCGGTACAAGTTCCGCCGGCCACAGACTTCCCAAGAATCCAGTATGCCTTGTGCGGGGTGGTGGTCACCACTGAATCCGATTGCGCCCCTAGCCGATCCTCGAATTCTGCCAGCGCCCGCCGCAACCCGTTAGGCGTGAAAGTGAAGTTTCCCTTCCTCGCTTTACACTCGGTCCGGAGGGGTGTCCAGATATGTGTCAAGGGGTCACTCGTCGTACAAGTTGAGGTTTCCCAAGCATGAGAACCTGCTGTCGGGCCGCTCACTCCACACGGCGAGTCTTTGGAGTAACCGCTGTGGGGTGGCGAGCAAAGACACATGACGTCGTGGAAAAGGGAGCATCCCGCCGTCGGGTTGGGCGTACAGGTCGGTTTTTCCGATGCCGACACGCAAGCCGTGCCCCGCGTTTGGCAGGTCCCGCCATTTTTGTATGGGTTTCCCATAACATCTGCAATTCCTTCCAGATCCTTCTCCTCGCTCCCTGTAATGGCCCTTTTTGCGGCTTTTTTTGCAGCCTTTAATTTTTCTTGTGCCGCTCTTTTCAAAACCTGGACGCTCCCTTGAGCCCGCCGAGCCGTCGGGCTAAGTGTTGAAGTATTAGCTTCGTCTTCTGAGCCTGCCGTCCAGGTTCTAGGACCACCTCAAAACCCTCGCCCCTAATTTTAATTTCGCCAGCGTCCGTGGTGTTCAACTTTTCCCCGAATTCCTTTATCCTATCTGATATTTGGTCGACCTCGGACCACTCCGCGGTATTGAATATTGAGTCTTCTGTTAGGGATTTCTCTTCATCTGCTACCCTAATAAGGCCGCATAGGGCAGAAAAGTCCTTCGCATTAACAGCTTCTTGTCCTGCTTCCCCCCAGGTTAGGGTTGTCATTGCTATCACGAGGAACCATCTCAACCAAGCCATACTCGTCTCACCGTGAATCAATCGCTTTTCCCTACTGAATGGGTCACCTTTTGCTTATTCAAAAAAGTGGCTCGACAAATTTTTGTTATGCTCTGGCTTGACATAGCCTTGGGTAGCTATATCAACAGTATAATTCTGAAGAGAATACATGCTCCACAGTCGTCATGCCGCTCTGCTCAGTGTGGCTTCCGGAGAATCAGCAAACAGACAAAAAATAGAATGGGTTCAAGTAGCTAGAATGAACTCATTCTTTCCGTCGACTCAAACCTTGATAAAAATATCCGAGAAGGATACTGCCTCCACAATGTCTCACTGTTTTTCGAAAATTTGTTGTTACTAACGTACAACTCTTGCTGCTGTAAAAAAAGGTAGAAAAATTGCAAATATGAATAGACAACAAATTTCACCCAAACAACAAAACCGCTACTCTATCAGAATTATTTCCTCCACTGATATTCCATGGAAGGTCCATCATCGCTTTTCTTTTCTAGACTTGTTCCATTCCAGTTCCTTTTATGTCTTCCTACCAAAAAGATAAAAAAAAGAGGAAAGAAAATTCAAGAAGCGCGTGTTTCTCATGGGGTGGCTGGCTTATGGGGATTTTATTTTTTGGATTATTTTTTTACATCAAGAAGGCGGCACCGAGGAGCCACAGGGGCTGAGTTAGAGAGGCTCCGTTTTGGCGGTTAGACAAAAGCGGAAGCGTGCGACCGGGTGATCCGTCTGGACTGTGCTCTGACAAAGACGAAGTGTCATGTGGATTGTGTCCTGTTTGGCCAGGTGGTCCGCCTCCGGTGTCTCTGCGGGTCCGTCTTCCTCTGAATGTCGTGGAATTCCCTTGGGCGTGTGTGTCATCCGGGGTTGTGAGGGCGTCGTATAATTCCTCCCACCACTGGGGGAAGTTATTTTTATTATTCTCTCTCCAGCACAGGGTGGGGTAGCTCACGCAGACGTCACCGTCTCCACCGCACTTACCGTGCCCCCCACCCCAGCTTGGGCTTTGTTGTTCCCCAACTTTTAGTTTTTCCATCAAAGTCTTACGTGCTTGCCCATCAGGTGCCTTTTCCAAGCACGGCTTGACCACTTTTTCCCATGTGACATTTAAGTGCTCTTTCGCCTTTTCGTTCCCGTCGTGGGACAGGGTGGTCTCGTTCCACCAATTGATATTATTATGGCACCCAGTGTTCTTCTCTTGTTGCTCCTTACATCCCAAGTCCGTCGCAGTCTTTCCACATAATGTTGCGGTACCTTCGTAGCCATTTAGGAAAGGGAACCCATTGTTTCCCACAGTGCACATACAAACCAGATCGTGCGGGATGGACCATCCAGGGTAGTTTTTGCCGTCACTGTGCGTGCAGTCCCCACACCAGTTTTTGCGGTTCCCGGGCTTGTGGTGTGTTTCAGGCAGCCCAGCCAACAATGTGTTAAGGGTCTCCCCACTCTCATTTCCAAATATGGCTCGTCCCAAAGCTTTCCTTAACTTCTCCCCGGTTTGGCTACTGTTAAAAATGGTCACAGCAGCCCTCAATACTTCGCACAGGGTGTTGTGCTTTTCCTTATTGTGATCATTCTGACTCCCTGTGCTCGACCCCCCAATCCCCATCACCACGCACACAACCATCCAAAACCACATCCCCTTCATCCTCCCTGATCCTTATCTTTCTTTCTCTCTCTTTACCACAACAGAAAAGCAATCTGTAAAAGAAACCTATTCATCTGCGCTAAATGAGCAAGGAAGGAGAGGGAGAACTTTGCCCTTGGAAATGTGAGGTATGATTGAGGATAAAAAGGTACTCTAGAAGGACACTTTCTTTTTTGAGGTGATTCATTTCTTTCTAAGCAGGCTCTTCGGGGAACTGTGTCAAATCACATGGGAATAAATTGTATTTTGAAAGGGTTTTTTGGAGGACACGCAGATTCTCAAAGTGTAGGGTCCGATGGGCATACGGACGACACAAAGAAATCCTTGAAAACATTTTTGTTTTTTCGTTTTATTTTTTTTTTCATTTTATCAAGCTTGTCCGCAAGCGATTTCTTGAGGGTCCATTTCCTTTATAAGACGCTTTCTTTGTTAGTTTCTCCTTAAATTGTAAACTATCCTCCTTGAGAGAAAAAGATAAGAAGCATTCACTTAATTTGAAAAATAATTTTAAGGGTTCATGTGTATTTTAGAGATGGGTTACACAAATGAGTCGCAAATTTCTAGAAATACTTTCATGTTCCTTCTAAAGCTGTCTTAGTGACTACATTTCGTATAACTATAATTCGCACGTTACTCATTTTCACCTACATACAAATATTTTGTGACGGTTATACAGAAAAAGTGAAAGCGTTAAAATGTTTCCGGCCGCGTCCCATTTGCTCGCCAGATTGGCTTTCCCACACGCCTTGTCCCTCGCCGCTACCTTCTTCAGGGCGCCGTTTCCCTTCTCACCCCTTTTCCTCCTTCCTCTCCGAAAATGACTTTATTGAAAGCGGCATCAGCTTCAAAAAAACCTGATACCAAAAAGTTGGATTAAACCCCACACACCTCACTCTCACACCTCACAATCATACTTTGTACAATCAGTTAATTAATCTTCCCGTATGTATATTCTGAAAAATGAATAGAGACATAAATGAAATTGAAATGAGGTGCGGGTGAAATAATATTGGAGTATCCGCCTGGAAAGGCTTATCCCCCTCATCAGTGCCACACAAAAAGCGGGTTGTACTCAGAAGTATTGAATGTGGAGGAATGAAAAAGCTATATTCATTTTCAAAGCTACAGTTCATTCTGATGAAATGTCCATAGTTTTTTGTGTATTCAAAATAAGACACAATAAGGGTTCATAACATCGCGTACATGAGATCAGTTCTAGTGAATTGTTATTCTAGAAAAAGAGTTTCCAAAGACGATAAACCATAAAGTAAAGATTCTACACAAAAAGGGAATGACATATTCTCACCAGAGTCATCAGCAATTCTATCATGCTTGACCAGCACTTGATACTGGTAAATGTTATCAAAGAACGTGATGATGTTTTCCTGAAGAATGCCAGTTGTCAAACCCTGTGGATATTCTATTTCTACTCCCTGTGATAGCAAAGTGTCAGGGGAACTGTGAATATAAATAATTTCGCAGTGCACGTTGGGGACTACATACTCCCATCCCAGAAACTCATTGTCCATTCTCTCCCAAAACGCTTTGAGTGTTAGCGCGTTCACACAGTTTGGACGCTGTGTTAAATCCGTCACAATCTTAAGTAGTACGATAGTGTGCTTCCTCATCCGCTCCTTTACAAAGAAGAAAGCATCCACGAGCGGGAAAAATGATTTGGAAACGTAGAGCGTCCTGAAGTCAATGTTTCTCTTATTGAATCCACTGGCGTAGGAGATCACGGGAGAGCGTGTTGAACTTCACAATTTTTCCTACCCTTTTTAAAACGCTCCCGCGCCTACTTGACGCACCCCTCCGCGGTAGGTGCATAAGTTGCGACACCATGTGCGTAAAGCGCATGGTGTCAACTAAATCTTCCAGCAATTTCTGCAGGAAGAAATAGTGTGTTATCCATTTAAACTTTAAACTTTCATTATAATGCTTATTTTTTATTACAATTAAAAATGCACGCGATAACATATCTCTCGATATGTTATCGATGCAGACCTCATACGGTCTACATGCCCAGTCTCCAAGGGTCAAAATCCCCTGCTGGCGCATGACCCGGGCGCTTTCCAGAAGATTATCCCTCAGCGAGGAAGCATTTGCGTGGAAAGAATTCATTATCCTTCCGTGATGCGCTTCACTTTGGAGATAGTCTCTAGGCCTATAGAGGAAGTCCTCGAGGCTAACAAAGCACTCCGGGTTTAGTCCGAATGAGTCATTGTAATACATAACGAAGAAATCAAAAGCACCAACACCCCGCAGGTCGTGGAAGTTTTCACGAAGGATCCTTCTAACCTTGGTATCCAAAGTCCAGGTTGTTTGGATTCCCCAAACTTCCACGAGCATGTGTTCAGTGTTCATCTTTGCGCTGATAATTTTTACTACTCAAATTTTCAAAGCTATACAAGAAACCTTTAATATCGCAATGTGTGATCAATGGGAATAATATGAAAATATAATTACTGCTAAAGGCTTTAGTTTATGCAATAAGTGTTGTAATTTGAACATATGAATCAAAAGTAACTTGTCGTTTGCACGCGAGCAAAAGTCCTATTTGTAAAACTCTCACAACTCACAATAATATTTTGTACGATTCGTTAATTAATCTACACAGTTGTAAATTACGGTAACTAATAAGGAACATAATCGTAAGTGTGAAATGAGTTTGTTCGGAATGACGTGAGTGTATCCTCACTTTAGAATAAAATGGACTGTGCTTATTACATACCATTCTCTGATCCATACGCGACTGAAGCGTTCTAAATGGCTAGCCAAAATCCCTCAGCAAATCATTCATACAATGAACAATAAGATTTATTAAATATTATTTTTCACGACAGAAATACGACACGTGGTATCGTAAATTACTTTCCTCTATTTCTTCTTACTTTAAATTTCCCTACAAAGAATACCTGAAAGAAAGTTAAAAGGACGCACATTATATGCAAAAAAATACCTGCTTCTCATCCCACTAAAAAAATAACACTCATGCTCAGAAATAAATGAGATACTCTTTTGGTATTCATCAAAAAAAATTAGTGACTATACGTTTTTTCCTTCATCTTAACACCTTTTTTCTACTGCACAATAAACCTAAAAAGCATTCACTCACCACTTCGGCTTCATCCCGACATGATTCCCTTTTACAATATACAAAACTGTTCTTAAAAAGCATAGGCCAAAAATTACTAAATTTTCGCCTCTATATTAAAATTATTTTTAATTTACACTGTTCAAAAAACTCAATGAAAGAAATCCGCATACGTATTTCCTCATTTACATTATCCTCAATGTCCATTAAATTCATATGTTCATGTCCGTTTGTTATTTTCATCATTGTAGTTTGATCAAGTGATGTAAAGTGCAGCAAAATTCACAAAGCTATGACCCACTTTATCTTCTTTGCTATCATCTACTTCGCCACTATTACATTCTTTGACCATAACTAATAAATTGTGAACTGTAAAAATAACAAAGGAGAAATTTTCCTTCTAATATACCTACAACCAAAAGATAGTTATACGTTCATCCCTAAAAAAAATTATCCCAATACAGAACACACCTCTAATACATATCATACAATACCTAAATTCTACATTCTTCCAAGCTTCCAAGTAAAATCAAAACAAGTGACACTAAACAGAATAATAATAATAAACTAAATACAGGTGGCAATAATAAAAAAATGCCACAAATATAACTCTCACCTAAAGCACAAAACTATAAGATATATTTGCCACAATCAACACGAACACTACCTACACAAAAATAAAACCAATAAATAACTATAAAACAGAACAAAATAAGCTATTGAAAAAAACTAATAAACAATAAAAACAACCAATAAAAACACCAGAAGGAAAACCATAATAAACAAACAAAACATATCCATTATTACAAAGATATATAACAAGAGAAAAGTGATAAAAATACCGATTCTATATAACAATCAAAAATCAAAAAATTAAATAAAAGACGAAGAAAATCTATAACAAGATCATTTACAAAAACAAAAAAACCTATATAACAACATAATTTACAAAATAATAAAAAGCTATATAACAACACAATCTACAAAAACAATAAAAAGCTATATAACAAGACAATTTACAAAAACAATAAAAAGCTATATAACAACATAATTTACAAATAATAAAAAAGCTATATAACAACACAATCTACAAAAACAATAAAAAGCTATATAACAACATAATTCACAAAACAATAAAGCTATATAACAACATAATTTACAAAACAATAAAAAGCTATATAACAACACCAAAACGAAAAATGTACTTTTTGACCCAATTTTTTGCAAAATTTTGAAAAAACCACTATGCGCGTCAAATAGGCCCCCAAAACGACAAATACGTGCCAAATACGCGTTTTTTCGAATTTTTGCGTTTTTGACATTTTTGACCATTTTCAAAAAAACCGGTTTTGGCCATTTTGGCCCAAAAATGTGAAATTTTTGGGAAAATCGCAAAATGCCCGTTCTCGCTCGAAATTGAATCATTTTTAAAACGGATTTCGGCGTTTTCAAACCCCAAAGAGACAAATATGACCCGTACAGTTATTTTTTGCATCAAAAATATTACTCACATTCATGTCGTTGAGGTCGGACTCTTCATCTTCCTTGTCGCGATCCACGCGATACACGCTTGGCTTTTCAGGAGGAACAGTTCTGCTTGATTTTTGAGAATATGTTGTTCCGATATTTTTCGCTATCTGTATTTTTTCGAAAGCTTCTCGAAACTTGTTGTCCCAAGGGATGTCATAAGTTATTCCATTTTTGAGAGCCTCGCGCTGTAATCACCGCAGATGCTTTCGTTTTCTTCCCTGTATGGTCTGGACTTGGAGTTTCATCCCCACTCCCATCATACTCTTTAACCTCACATCGATTGGTACTTTTCCCACTGTGTCCGAAAATCTTTTCGTCCTCATTATTCGCAGCTCCCTTCCCAATCGTCCTCACATACTCTTTCATCAAACCGGAGAGTTGCTTTGTTAGTTTTTTTCGTCCAATAATTCCGACAAACTTTCCGATCTTATCGAAGGACTGGGTAGGAAAAGAGCACCGTCTTCTTCGTTATTGTAATTCATTTGATTCCAGACGCCGTATTTGCAGCAATCATTGCTATTGTTATGGAAGCAATTGCCATTTTTACCGTCGCAACAATCATCAGTCTTGCAGCAGTCTTTGTTTGAGGCAAACAGTCTTCTTAGGTGCGCTGAGTTTTCCGTGACGGGGCGGCTCACACCAGCCAGTACCTTCCCCAAAAAAGAAAATATCGTTGAAAAGAGCTTTGCCGGTTTCTTTTTCTCCGCTCCCACAAATTGCACTCATGTCTTTATCGTCATTAAAAATACTCTCATTATTGCTGAGGATATCAGAAAATTTTCTATCCTGCTTCAGCACCTCAGTGACCTTCTCCACGTACAAACCCCGCAGCAGAGACAGATCCGCCTCCTCCACTTTCCGGTTGACCTCTACAGCTATCTTTCGCTTCTCAATTATCTTCTCTCCTTCTTAATCAACCTTCCAATTTCGTTGTGCGTTTTTTTCCAGTTCTCTGGCCGCGTGGGGGGCGAATCCTCCTTGAGAAAATCTTTCACTCCCCATAATGTCTCTCGTAAGTCCTTTATGTTGTCCGCGGCAGGGTTAAAAGAACCTCATTTCTCTCACAACTTCTTTATCCTTGTCTTCGTCATAAAAGTATTTCAAGCAGTACATCATGTCATTCGCTTTTTTGAATATCCTGCAAAAGAAATTGAACTCTTCCCCGCTGGGATGCACGAAGCATAAGCCCTCACACACTACCAGTCCCAAAGGCGCCACCAGCGCAAAGTTCATTATCATTCATTTAATCTGCTAAAAAAAGAATTCAGAAGTTTCATTTTTTCTCAAGGATGACTCTGGTGATATCTTGGCGCGATGAGCATGACATCTCCAGTTACCTAGAGCCCTGATGTCCCTCTTCCTTCATGGTATGAATGCTGAAGATATATTCTTTGAGGCGGTGCCGCATTTAACAAAGAATTCTCGCATTTTCTAAAACCATTCGGAATTTTCAATTACCCTAAATGACCCTTGACAAAACACTGAAAAGACTCTTTGACATTACTGATTCAAGAAATCCATGAGACGCGTCTTTCCAGTATTCAAATTCTCCTCTTAAAATATTTCCATCGCACTGAAAAGCATTCACCTCGTATTCTTGGAGAGATGGCTTCTCTACCTGTGGGTCTCTCCCTTCCCCTTTGCATTTTGGAATGAAAATATTTTCCGTTGTTGGTGGATAATAAGAGCTAAAGCGCCTCGATAGATCCAGTGTTTCGGCGGGCTCGCATTCAGTGACATCTAAGAAACAGAATGTTATTAAACTTTTTTCAATGAATGCCTTTCAGACTGCGAAAAATGAATTCTAGGATTTCGACTGCACGAAAAAATAAAAGGGATTGGTGCTATTGCTGCTCTAACCACAGTGGAAAGAAATCTTCCATCACATCAGAGTCCAAATTTCCACTCACGCGGCCGTAACAAGATTCATGATTTAAAGTTCCACTCAACTCTTCCGAATAATTCTCTCATATAAAAGTGAAGGGTTACATGGGAGAGCATATAAGCCAGCGAGTGTAAACTTCCAACAATTGACAAACACGTAAAGAATTAGAATGTGTTCAAGTAGCTAGAATGAATTCCTTCTTACCAACGATTAGAGTTTTGATACTACTCTCAATGTGAAATACAATTCGTGTGAAATAAAATCGTGTGAATAAAACTCATGTGAAACAAAACTCGTGTTAAACAAAATTCGTGTGAAATAAAACTCATGTGAAATAAAACTCGTGTGAAATAAAACTCGTTGGAAACAAAACTCGTGTGAAATAAAAACTCGTGTGAAATAAAACTCATGTGAAATAAAATTCGTGTGAAATAAAACTCGTGTAAAATAAAACTGTGAAATAAAACTCGTTGGAAACAAAACTCGTGTGAAATAAACTCGTGTGAAATAAAATTCATGTGAAATAAAACTGTGAAATAAAATTCGTGTGAAATAAAACTCATGTGAAATAAAATCATGTGAAATAAAACTCGTGTTAAACAAAATTCGTGTGAAATAAAACTCATGTGAAATAAAACTCGAAATAAAACTCGTGTGAAATAAAACTCATGGGAAATAAAACTCGTGTGAAATAAAACTCGTGTTAAATAAAACTCGTGTGAAATACAATTCGTGTGAAATAAAACTCATGTGAAATAAAATTCGTGTGAAATAAAACTC
>NHOR01000335.1:0-25000 GCA_002287245.1 Trypanosoma congolense
CCTAACCCTAACCCTAACCCTAACCCTAACCCTAACCCTAACCCTAACCCTAACCCTAACCCTAACCCTAAACCCTAACCCTAACCCTAACCCTAACCCTAACCCTAACCCTAACCCTAACCCTAACCCTAACCCTAACCCTAACCCTAACCCTAACCCTAACCCTAACCCTAACCCTAACCCTAACCCTAACCCTAACCCTAACCCTAACCCTAAACCCTAACCCTAACCCTAACCCTAACCCTAACCCTAACCCGTTGGAGGGATGGGGAGGGATGAAGGGTGGGGGCATGGGCTGTCAATGAGGTGGAAGGCGGGCCCAAGGAGTGAACGGGCGGATAAGAGGGTTATTTCAGTTTATGAAGGGACCCGGAGGTGTCGGAGGGTGAAAGGATCGTGGAGCTGTTTCCTTTTCAGAGGAATGGGAAATGGGATGGCTCTCAGTCGTGTATGGGGGTGGAGTTTCGGTTTGGAGTGTGGCTGAGTTGTGGAAGAGTCTTGGAGGTTTCTTTGCGATCGCCCATTTCGTCTTTGGATGGTGCTTTTGGTGGTTACAGACTTGGTTGAAGTGGTCTCGGGTTCTTCCTTTTCCGATGGTTCCATTTACCACTCTAAGGCTTCCACAACTGAGGAGTTTCTCGGCTCGTTTCAAGCCGTTTGTCGTAGCCACGATACGCGTTCGCACCTGTCCTGAGTCGTCCAGATGTCTAAAGGACTGTCCGGTCAATCTGCCTGTCGTCCGATTTCCGAGAATGATGCCGAATGTCTAAGGCGTGCCCATATTGGTTCCAGATCTTCTGGCAAAGATGGCTGGACAACTGGCACCGGCGCTATCAGTCTCCACCTGGAATTGCCCTCACCATGACCACAGGAGGCCCAGTCTTGAAGATTATCACGGCCGATAATTTAGCCCCCTCGATTTTCCCCGGAACAATTCATTGTGGCCCTGGAGAATGAAGCTGGTCCCGATCCGATCGTGCAGAGATAGAGAAGAGCGTCTCGAATGGATTTCCCTAGGCGATGCGAATCGAAAGGCTTGTAGAGAGCACCCAATTTTGCGAGTCCACGCTGTGGATAATCGCCTGCCAATTCTGTGAGGCATCTCTCGAAAGGCTCACCATTCTGTCCAAAAAAAAAATGAGGGGCGATAGAGCCATTCCCATTCCACCTTTTCTTTTCATGCCGGCAGTACCGCACGAGAAGGCACCAGAGAACGTCATGATTATTTTTATTGTGATTTTTTTCGGGCTCTTTCGGGCGCCTAAGTGCCATCCTAATTGCTTTCTCCATCCCTCACATTTTCGTCGCCAAAGTCTCCCTCCGTACTCTCACCCTCACCAATAAGAATGGACGAAATTAAATTTTTCAAGGTGCCTTTTATCAGTTTTGAATTTTGTAATTTTTTTTATGACGTTGTCTTATGTGTTTTGTAAAAAATTATTATTCAGTTATAGAATGCGTTTTGGAGGGATTTTGCCTGAGCGGGATAAGGAAGAGGACGGGTGCTGCTGATTTCCTCCTCAATTTCTTCCGATACGATCATTCCAGCGTCTCTTCCTTTTTCTTTCTCATGAGTCATTCGCGCCGCATAGGGACGGCTCTCGAACTCTCCTTCGATGTCCTTTTCCGCCTCGCATCATTCTCCATTTTTATTTACACCACGCAGGTTGCTCGGCGGCTGCGTGGGAGGGTCTTGTGCGCTCTGATTTGCTGCCTCGGCGGGCGCCTCGTTCCGCGTTGATTCCTCATTTCCTATGACGAAATATTCCACAGTCTCCCCTCCATGATCATCACATTTATTGGAATCCTCCAGCTGCTTTTATGCAATGCCGACCATAATGCCGTCTCTCGTTTCTTCATCACCACACTGACCGGTTGCGAGGGCTGATTTGCCTGCGTGGTTTGATTCGACACCTCGATAAACTCCCGCTCTCATTCCTTCTTTTCTGACATTGTATTCTTTTTGTTCCATAACTTCATGGAGAGGAGAAAAAGGTGAGTAAATCAATTCACAGTGATATCATATTTTTTTCGCACACACAAAAATTTCCTGTGATATTTTTTGTGGTATTTTTTTGAGGATCACAAATAGATAAAGAGGAGGTTGGTAAAGAGTTTTTTCCCCATCAAAAAGAATGGAAATATTCGTGTCGTTGAGGCTGTCCTTCCCAGCCCCACTTTCGCGATCGTACGCGCCTCACGCTTTGCTTTTGAAAAGGAGAAGGTCTGCTCGATTTATGAGAATATTTTCCTCGACATTTTTCGCTTCCCGCCTCTTGGTGTAATAGCTTACGAATTGGGTGTGCCAGGAGATTTCTTTATGTTTTTAGAGTCGCGCTGTAATCACCGCAGATGCTTTCGTTTCTTCTCTGTATGGTCTGGACTTGGAGTTTCATCCCCACTCCCATCATACTCTTTAACCTCACATCGATTCGTACTTTTCCCACTGCGTCCGAAAATCTTTTCGTCCTCATTCTTTTCCGCTCCCTTCCCAATCGTCCTCACATACTCTTTCAGCAAAACAGCATGTTTTCTGATTTTTTCTTTTCGCCAAAATTTATCCTCTGCACAGATTGTCCATTTTTCTCGAGAAATTCGGTGAAAGACTTAATGACTTTTAGACTACCGGAGCCGGACTTGATTTGTTTCCATTCGCCGAGTCCACCATTATCCTTCCAACTTTTCGATAACCAAATTTTTGGGTGGCTTGGTTGCGTGACTCAATACCCTCCCACACACACGCAGAAAAGTCGTTGAAAAGAGTTTTTTTCCGGCCGCTTTTTCTCCGTTCCCACAACTTTTAGTCGCTTTCGGTATCAACAAAAACACTCACATTATCATCCCCAACAGCCGTCCGTTTCCCCTCATCTTTTTCTTTGCTGGCCTTATACGCGAGCTCTCGGTTATCTGGAATCTTTCTCTCCACCTCAGTGATGAGATTTTCAATTTCTTTATGGGCCTCCTGTCGATTCTTCGCGTCCGTGGAGACGGGTGTTTTCGAGAAATTCTTCGTCACCCACAGCATCTTTCGAAAATCATCCATGTCGTCTGTCGTGCATTGCAAAGCGCTTCCATTTCTTTCACAATTTCCCTGTCCTTGTTTTCGTCGTTTGCGTAATCCGTTACATCCGTAATCATGCGCTCGGTCTCCTCCAGAATTCCGCAGAACAAATTGAATTCGTTTTCGCTGTGATGCTGGCTCCTAACTCCCACGCACAACACCAGCGCCACCAGCGCAAAGTTCATTATCATTTCTTTAATCTACGTAAGAAAAAAAGAATTAGAATTTTCATTTTTTCTCAAGGATGACTCTGGTGATATCTTGGCACAATGAGGCTAATATCGCGAGTGATCGAGATTTCTGATTACCTCCTCCTTCATAATCAACAAGCTAAGAATATTTTTTCAGGTGACGCAGTTTTGGAAGCAATTTCCCACATTGTTTCGACATCACTCGGAATCCTCGATTGATCTAGATGGTCTTTGACGAAACACCATAATTTCAATAAATTCCATCACACAAGAAATCCACGAGACGCGTCTTTACAGTATTCAAATCTCCTCTGAAAAATATCTCCATCGCACTGAAAAGCATTCACCTCGTATTCTTGGAGAGATGGCTTCTCACCTGTGGTCTCTCCTTCCCTCTTTGCAATTTGGAATGAAAATATTTTCCGTTGTTTGTGAATAATAAGAGCTAAAGCGCCTCGATCAGATCCAGTGTTTCGGCGGGCTTGCATTCAGTGACATCTAAGAAACAGTATGTCATTAAATTTTTTGTAATGAATGCCTTTCAGACTGCGAAGAATGAATTCTAGGATTTCGACTGCACGAAAAAATAAAAGGGATTGATGCTATTGCTGCTCCACCACAGTGGAGAAATCTTCCGCCTCAGAATCCAACAAATCCCACTCGCTTTATCACACTCCAAAAAATATTTTTCCTCGCCCTTCGAATGATTCTCTCACCGAAAAAAATTCATGGCTCAATGAAAAAGCTGACACCCAGAGAGTGTGGTTTCGAAAATTGGATGATGAAGAACGCCAAGCAGACAAAAATTAGAATCGGTTACGGTAGCTAGAATAAATTCCTCCTCTCAGGCAATTCAAGCGCCGATAATAATCTCCGGGAGAAGGATTCTTGTCCAGAAAGTCTCACTGTTTTTAGAATTTTAGTGTGACTACTGTTCAAGTTTTCGCTCAGGAGAAAACATAAAAAATTTAAATCGGAAAGAACAATAAATTCCATCCAACACAAATTTCATTATCGCAACAAATTCCGCTTTTCATCAGTCCCTTTCAGAATCAGGACACCATCACCGATTGAGATGTTGGGTGGGGTTTAGGGCTCGAGCATTGAATTTGTTTCACTACAAGAAGCATGTGAGTGTGTCAATGTCAACATTTCACATGTCATTACACATCTCCACAAGAGGACACATGATGAATATTACTTCCTCCATTCAAGTCCTTCTGGAAGAAATAATTTCATCTTCGTTATAAGCGCCTAACCATAGCGTCAGTGCCCTTAATCTTCCCCACTATAATTGAATACTTCGGTCGCCAATCTCACAATAAAAGCAAAGAACTGAAAATAAAAAATTCAAAAAAAGAAATCTTCTTGCAAGAAAAAAAGAATTAGAATTTATAATTTTCCTCAGGGATGCCTCCGGTGATATCTTGGCGCGATGAAGCTAAAGTCTCAATTCATCGAGAGTTGATTCTTCCTTCATTAATAGCCCGCAATTTAATGAGAATATTTTCCTCAATCAATGCCGCATTAGGGGAAGGCTCTCATATTTTTCTGACATCACTCGGCACCTCTGCTAATCTAAATTACCTTGACGAAACACGACAGAGATTCCTTAAAATTCCGATTCAAGAAATCATGAGACGCGTCTTTCCAGTATTCAAATCTCCTCTGAAAAATATCTTCCATCGCACTGAAAAGCATTCACCTCGTATTCTTGGAGAGATGGCTTCTCTACCTGTGGGTCTCTCCTTCCCTCTTTGCAATTTGAATGAAAATATTTTCCGTTGTTGGTGAATAATAAGAGCTAAAGCGCCTCGATCAGATCCAGTGTTTCGGCGGGCTCGCATTCAGTGACATCTAAGAAACAGATGTCTTAAATTTTTTGCAATGAATGCCTTTCAGACTGCGAAGAATGAATTCTAGGATTTCGACTGCACGAAAAAATAAAAGGGATTGATGCTATTGCTGCTGCCACACAGTAGGAGGAGATCTTCCGCCTCAGAATCAACAATCCACACGCTTTACACTCCAAAATTTTATTTCCCCCTCCTTCGAATGATTCTCTCACAGAAAAAATCATGGCTCAATGAAAAAGATACACGCAATGAGTGTGGTTTTCGAAAATTGGATGATGAAAATTGGAAGAAATGCAAAAAATTAGAATGAGTTAAGGCAGCAAGAATAAATCCTCACACGGACGATTCAAGTCCCGATAATAATCTCCGGAAAAGAGGATAATGTGCCACAATGTTTCACTTATTCTCTACAAATTTTGTTTAGCTAACATTCAACTTTTTCTGCTGGAAAAAAACTAATATATAAAAGTAAAAATTTCAAATCGGCATAAACGATAAATATCATCCATCATAACCTTCAATATCGCAACGAATTCAGTTTTTCTCAGTCCTTTTCCGTCTCAGACAGAGATAACTATCGAAATGCTATGGTGAAAGGTGAAGAGAGAGATTAAGGGTCCGAACATTCAGCTTGATTCTCATCATAAAACGAAGTGAAGGAGTCAATGACAACATTTTCCTTACAAGCTATGACACAGCACCACAAAAAGATATGAGATGAAATATTACTTTCCACACTAAAATCTTTCCAAAGCCAATAATTCACTGGCATTATAAGTAAACATATCATAATCACATCAGGCCATTTCATCATCCCAAACAACAATGTAAATATCGATCACAAATCATCCAAATAGAGAAAAAAAAAACAAAAAAATAAAAATCCAACAAAAAAAATCCCAAATTTTATTCCAAACTCAAAAAAATGTCAAAAACGCAAAAATTCGAAAAACGCGTATTTGGCACGTATTTGTCGTTTTGGGGCCTATTTGACGCGCATAGTGGTTTTTCAAAATTTTGCAAAAAATTGGGTCAAAAACTTTTTCAAATTTTTGCAAACTTTTTTGTAAAAAAATATTTTTTTTTGACTTTTTCGGCGAAAATTTTTTTTGTTCCAAAAATGGTTGTGCGGGATTTGTTTGTCCCTAATTTCATCGAAAACGCCGAAATCCGTTTTAAAAATGATTCAATTTCGAGCGAGAACGGGCATTTTGCGATTTTCCCAAAATTCACATTTTTGGGCCAAAATGGCCAAAAACCGGTTTTTTTGAAAATGGTCAAAAATGTCAAAAACGCAAAAATTCGAAAAACGCGTATTTGGCACGTATTTGTCGTTTTGGGCCTATTTGACGCGCATAGTGGTTTTTCAAAATTTTGCAAAAAATTGGGTCAAAAACTTTTTCAAATTTTTGCAAACTTTTTTGTAAAAAAATATTTTTTTTTGACTTTTTCGGCGAAAATTTTTTTTGTTCCAAAAATGGTTGTGCGGGATTTGTTTGTCCCTAATTTTCATCGAAAACGCCGAAATCCGTTTTAAAAATGATTCAATTTCGAGCGAGAACGGGCATTTTGCGATTTTCCCAAAATTCACATTTTTGGGCCAAAATGGCCAAAAACCGGTTTTTTTGAAAATGGTCAAAAATGTCAAAAACGCAAAAATTCGAAAAACGCGTATTTGGCACGTATTTGTCGTTTTGGGGCCTATTTGACGCGCATAGTGGTTTTTCAAAATTTTGCAAAAAATTGGGTCAAAAACTTTTTCAAATTTTTGCAAACTTTTTTGTAAAAAAATATTTTTTTTTGACTTTTTCGGCGAAAATTTTTTTTGTTCCAAAAATGGTTGTGCGGGATTTGTTTGTCCCTAATTTACATCGAAAACGCCGAAATCCGTTTTAAAAATGATTCAATTTCGAGCGAGAACGGGCATTTTGCGATTTTCCCAAAATTCACATTTTTGGGCCAAAATGGCCAAAAACCGGTTTTTTTGAAAATGGTCAAAAATGTCAAAAACGCAAAAATTCGAAAAACGCGTATTTGGCACGTATTTGTCGTTTTGGGGCCTATTTGACGCGCATAGTGGTTTTTCAAAATTTTGCAAAAAATTGGGTCAAAAACTTTTTCAAATTTTTGCAAACTTTTTTGTAAAAAAATATTTTTTTTTGACTTTTTCGGCGAAAATTTTTTTTGTTCCAAAAATGGTTGTGCGGGATTTGTTTGTCCCTAATTTACATCGAAAACGCCGAAATCCGTTTTAAAAATGATTCAATTTCGAGCGAGAACGGGCATTTTGCGATTTTCCCAAAATTCACATTTTTGGGCCAAAATGGCCAAAAACCGGTTTTTTTGAAAATGGTCAAAAATGTCAAAAACGCAAAAATTCGAAAAACGCGTATTTGGCACGTATTTGTCGTTTTGGGGCCTATTTGACGCGCATAGTGGTTTTTCAAAATTTTGCAAAAAATTGGGTCAAAAACTTTTTCAAATTTTTGCAAACTTTTTTGTAAAAAAATATTTTTTTTTGACTTTTTCGGCGAAAATTTTTTTTGTTCCAAAAATGGTTGTGCGGGATTTGTTTGTCCCTAATTTTCATCGAAAACGCCGAAATCCGTTTTAAAAATGATTCAATTTCGAGCGAGAACGGGCATTTTGCGATTTTCCCAAAATTCACATTTTTGGGCCAAAATGGCCAAAAACCGGTTTTTTTGAAAATGGTCAAAAATGTCAAAAACGCAAAAATTCGAAAAACGCGTATTTGGCACGTATTTGTCGTTTTGGGGCCTATTTGACGCGCATAGTGGTTTTTCAAAATTTTGCAAAAAATTGGGTCAAAAACTTTTTCAAATTTTTGCAAACTTTTTTGTAAAAAAATATTTTTTTTTGACTTTTTCGGCGAAAATTTTTTTTGTTCCAAAAATGGTTGTGCGGGATTTGTTTGTCCCTAATTTTCATCGAAAACGCCGAAATCCGTTTTAAAAATGATTCAATTTCGAGCGAGAACGGGCATTTTGCGATTTTCCCAAAATTCACATTTTTGGGCCAAAATGGCCAAAAACCGGTTTTTTTGAAAATGGTCAAAAATGTCAAAAACGCAAAAATTCGAAAAACGCGTATTTGGCACGTATTTGTCGTTTTCGGGCCTATTTGACGCGCATAGTGGTTTTTCAAAATTTTGCAAAAAATTGGGTCAAAAACTTTTTCAAATTTTTGCAAACTTTTTTGTAAAAAAATATTTTTTTTTGACTTTTTCGGCGAAAATTTTTTTTGTTCCAAAAATGGTTGTGCGGGATTTGTTTGTCCCTAATTTTCATCGAAAACGCCGAAATCCGTTTTAAAAATGATTCAATTTCGAGCGAGAACGGGCATTTTGCGATTTTCCCAAAATTCACATTTTTGGGCCAAAATGGCCAAAAACCGGTTTTTTTGAAAATGGTCAAAAATGTCAAAAACGCAAAAATTCGAAAAACGCGTATTTGGCACGTATTTGTCGTTTTGGGGCCTATTTGACGCGCATAGTGGTTTTTCAAAATTTTGCAAAAAATTGGGTCAAAAACTTTTTCAAATTTTTGCAAACTTTTTTGTAAAAAAATATTTTTTTTTGACTTTTTCGGCGAAAATTTTTTTTGTTCCAAAAATGGTTGTGCGGGATTTGTTTGTCCCTAATTTACATCGAAAACGCCGAAATCCGTTTTAAAAATGATTCAATTTCGAGCGAGAACGGGCATTTTGCGATTTTCCCAAAATTCACATTTTTGGGCCAAAATGGCCAAAAACCGGTTTTTTTGAAAATGGTCAAAAATGTCAAAAACGCAAAAATTCGAAAAACGCGTATTTGGCACGTATTTGTCGTTTTGGGGCCTATTTGACGCGCATAGTGGTTTTTCAAAATTTTGCAAAAAATTGGGTCAAAAACTTTTTCAAATTTTTGCAAACTTTTTTGTAAAAAAATATTTTTTTTTGACTTTTTCGGCGAAAATTTTTTTTGTTCCAAAAATGGTTGTGCGGGATTTGTTTGTCCCTAATTTCATCGAAAACGCCGAAATCCGTTTTAAAAATGATTCAATTTCGAGCGAGAACGGGCATTTTGCGATTTTCCCAAAATTCACATTTTTGGGCCAAAATGGCCAAAAACCGGTTTTTTTGAAAATGGTCAAAAATGTCAAAAACGCAAAAATTCGAAAAACGCGTATTTGGCACGTATTTGTCGTTTTGGGGCCTATTTGACGCGCATAGTGGTTTTTCAAAATTTTGCAAAAAATTGGGTCAAAAACTTTTTCAAATTTTTGCAAACTTTTTTGTAAAAAAATATTTTTTTTTGACTTTTTCGGCGAAAATTTTTTTTGTTCCAAAAATGGTTGTGCGGGATTTGTTTGTCCCTAATTTACATCGAAAACGCCGAAATCCGTTTTAAAAATGATTCAATTTCGAGCGAGAACGGGCATTTTGCGATTTTCCCAAAATTCACATTTTTGGGCCAAAATGGCCAAAAACCGGTTTTTTTGAAAATGGTCAAAAATGTCAAAAACGCAAAAATTCGAAAAACGCGTATTTGGCACGTATTTGTCGTTTTCGGGCCTATTTGACGCGCATAGTGGTTTTTCAAAATTTTGCAAAAAATTGGGTCAAAAACTTTTTCAAATTTTTGCAAACTTTTTTGTAAAAAAATATTTTTTTTTGACTTTTTCGGCGAAAATTTTTTTTGTTCCAAAAATGGTTGTGCGGGATTTGTTTGTCCCTAATTTTCATCGAAAACGCCGAAATCCGTTTTAAAAATGATTCAATTTCGAGCGAGAACGGGCATTTTGCGATTTTCCCAAAATTCACATTTTTGGGCCAAAATGGCCAAAAACCGGTTTTTTTTGAAAATGGTCAAAAATGTCAAAAACGCAAAAATTCGAAAAACGCGTATTTGGCACGTATTTGTCGTTTTGGGGCCTATTTGACGCGCATAGTGGTTTTTCAAAATTTTGCAAAAAATTGGGTCAAAAACTTTTTCAAATTTTTGCAAATTTTTTGTAAAAAAATATTTTTTTTTGACTTTTTCGGCGAAAATTTTTTTTGTTCCAAAAATGGTTGTGCGGGATTTGTTTGTCCCTAATTTACATCGAAAACGCCGAAATCCGTTTTAAAAATGATTCAATTTCGAGCGAGAACGGGCATTTTGCGATTTTCCCAAAATTCACATTTTTGGGCCAAAATGGCCAAAAACCGGTTTTTTTGAAAATGGTCAAAAATGTCAAAAACGCAAAAATTCGAAAAACGCGTATTTGGCACGTATTTGTCGTTTTCGGGCCTATTTGACGCGCATAGTGGTTTTTCAAAATTTTGCAAAAAATTGGGTCAAAAACTTTTTCAAATTTTTGCAAACTTTTTTGTAAAAAAATATTTTTTTTTGACTTTTTCGGCGAAAATTTTTTTTGTTCCAAAAATGGTTGTGCGGGATTTGTTTGTCCCTAATTTCATCGAAAACGCCGAAATCCGTTTTAAAAATGATTCAATTTCGAGCGAGAACGGGCATTTTGCGATTTTCCCAAAATTCACATTTTTGGGCCAAAATGGCCAAAAACCGGTTTTTTTGAAAATGGTCAAAAATGTCAAAAACGCAAAAATTCGAAAAACGCGTATTTGGCACGTATTTGTCGTTTTGGGGCCTATTTGACGCGCATAGTGGTTTTTCAAAATTTTGCAAAAAATTGGGTCAAAAACTTTTTCAAATTTTTGCAAACTTTTTTGTAAAAAAATATTTTTTTTTGACTTTTTCGGCGAAAATTTTTTTTGTTCCAAAAATGGTTGTGCGGGATTTGTTTGTCCCTAATTTACATCGAAAACGCCGAAATCCGTTTTAAAAATGATTCAATTTCGAGCGAGAACGGGCATTTTGCGATTTTCCCAAAATTCACATTTTTGGGCCAAAATGGCCAAAAACCGGTTTTTTTGAAAATGGTCAAAAATGTCAAAAACGCAAAAATTCGAAAAACGCGTATTTGGCACGTATTTGTCGTTTTCGGGCCTATTTGACGCGCATAGTGGTTTTTCAAAATTTTGCAAAAAATTGGGTCAAAAACTTTTTCAAATTTTTGCAAACTTTTTTGTAAAAAAATATTTTTTTTTGACTTTTTCGGCGAAAATTTTTTTTGTTCCAAAAATGGTTGTGCGGGATTTGTTTGTCCCTAATTTACATCGAAAACGCCGAAATCCGTTTTAAAAATGATTCAATTTCGAGCGAGAACGGGCATTTTGCGATTTTCCCAAAATTCACATTTTTGGGCCAAAATGGCCAAAAACCGGTTTTTTTGAAAATGGTCAAAAATGTCAAAAACGCAAAAATTCGAAAAACGCGTATTTGGCACGTATTTGTCGTTTTCGGGCCTATTTGACGCGCATAGTGGTTTTTCAAAATTTTGCAAAAAATTGGGTCAAAAACTTTTTCAAATTTTTGCAAACTTTTTTGTAAAAAAATATTTTTTTTTGACTTTTTCGGCGAAAATTTTTTTTGTTCCAAAAATGGTTGTGCGGGATTTGTTTGTCCCTAATTTTCATCGAAAACGCCGAAATCCGTTTTAAAAATGATTCAATTTCGAGCGAGAACGGGCATTTTGCGATTTTCCCAAAATTCACATTTTTGGGCCAAAATGGCCAAAAACCGGTTTTTTTGAAAATGGTCAAAAATGTCAAAAACGCAAAAATTCGAAAAACGCGTATTTGGCACGTATTTGTCGTTTTCGGGCCTATTTGACGCGCATAGTGGTTTTTCAAAATTTTGCAAAAAATTGGGTCAAAAACTTTTTCAAATTTTTGCAAACTTTTTTGTAAAAAAATATTTTTTTTTGACTTTTTCGGCGAAAATTTTTTTTGTTCCAAAAATGGTTGTGCGGGATTTGTTTGTCCCTAATTTACATCGAAAACGCCGAAATCCGTTTTAAAAATGATTCAATTTCGAGCGAGAACGGGCATTTTGCGATTTTCCCAAAATTCACATTTTTGGGCCAAAATGGCCAAAAACCGGTTTTTTTGAAAATGGTCAAAAATGTCAAAAACGCAAAAATTCGAAAAACGCGTATTTGGCACGTATTTGTCGTTTTCGGGCCTATTTGACGCGCATAGTGGTTTTTCAAAATTTTGCAAAAAATTGGGTCAAAAACTTTTTCAAATTTTTGCAAACTTTTTTGTAAAAAAATATTTTTTTTTGACTTTTTCGGCGAAAATTTTTTTTGTTCCAAAAATGGTTGTGCGGGATTTGTTTGTCCCTAATTTCATCGAAAACGCCGAAATCCGTTTTAAAAATGATTCAATTTCGAGCGAGAACGGGCATTTTGCGATTTTCCCAAAATTCACATTTTTGGGCCAAAATGGCCAAAAACCGGTTTTTTTGAAAATGGTCAAAAATGTCAAAAACGCAAAAATTCGAAAAACGCGTATTTGGCACGTATTTGTCGTTTTCGGGCCTATTTGACGCGCATAGTGGTTTTTCAAAATTTTGCAAAAAATTGGGTCAAAAACTTTTTCAAATTTTTGCAAACTTTTTTGTAAAAAAATATTTTTTTTTGACTTTTTCGGCGAAAATTTTTTTTGTTCCAAAAATGGTTGTGCGGGATTTGTTTGTCCCTAATTTCATCGAAAACGCCGAAATCCGTTTTAAAAATGATTCAATTTCGAGCGAGAACGGGCATTTTGCGATTTTCCCAAAATTCACATTTTTGGGCCAAAATGGCCAAAAACCGGTTTTTTTGAAAATGGTCAAAAATGTCAAAAACGCAAAAATTCGAAAAACGCGTATTTGGCACGTATTTGTCGTTTTGGGCCTATTTGACGCGCATAGTGGTTTTTCAAAATTTTGCAAAAAATTGGGTCAAAAACTTTTTCAAATTTTTGCAAACTTTTTTGTAAAAAAATATTTTTTTTTGACTTTTTCGGCGAAAATTTTTTTTGTTCCAAAAATGGTTGTGCGGGATTTGTTTGTCCCTAATTTACATCGAAAACGCCGAAATCCGTTTTAAAAATGATTCAATTTCGAGCGAGAACGGGCATTTTGCGATTTTCCCAAAATTCACATTTTTGGGCCAAAATGGCCAAAAACCGGTTTTTTTGAAAATGGTCAAAAATGTCAAAAACGCAAAAATTCGAAAAACGCGTATTTGGCACGTATTTGTCGTTTTGGGGCCTATTTGACGCGCATAGTGGTTTTTCAAAATTTTGCAAAAAATTGGGTCAAAAACTTTTTCAAATTTTTGCAAACTTTTTTGTAAAAAAATATTTTTTTTTGACTTTTTCGGCGAAAATTTTTTTTGTTCCAAAAATGGTTGTGCGGGATTTGTTTGTCCCTAATTTACATCGAAAACGCCGAAATCCGTTTTAAAAATGATTCAATTTCGAGCGAGAACGGGCATTTTGCGATTTTCCCAAAATTCACATTTTTGGGCCAAAATGGCCAAAAACCGGTTTTTTTGAAAATGGTCAAAAATGTCAAAAACGCAAAAATTCGAAAAACGCGTATTTGGCACGTATTTGTCGTTTTCGGGCCTATTTGACGCGCATAGTGGTTTTTCAAAATTTTGCAAAAAATTGGGTCAAAAACTTTTTCAAATTTTTGCAAACTTTTTTGTAAAAAAATATTTTTTTTTGACTTTTTCGGCGAAAATTTTTTTTGTTCCAAAAATGGTTGTGCGGGATTTGTTTGTCCCTAATTTTCATCGAAAACGCCGAAATCCGTTTTAAAAATGATTCAATTTCGAGCGAGAACGGGCATTTTGCGATTTTCCCAAAATTCACATTTTTGGGCCAAAATGGCCAAAAACCGGTTTTTTTGAAAATGGTCAAAAATGTCAAAAACGCAAAAATTCGAAAAACGCGTATTTGGCACGTATTTGTCGTTTTCGGGCCTATTTGACGCGCATAGTGGTTTTTCAAAATTTTGCAAAAAATTGGGTCAAAAACTTTTTCAAATTTTTGCAAACTTTTTTGTAAAAAAATATTTTTTTTTGACTTTTTCGGCGAAAATTTTTTTTGTTCCAAAAATGGTTGTGCGGGATTTGTTTGTCCCTAATTTACATCGAAAACGCCGAAATCCGTTTTAAAAATGATTCAATTTCGAGCGAGAACGGGCATTTTGCGATTTTCCCAAAATTCACATTTTTGGGCCAAAATGGCCAAAAACCGGTTTTTTTGAAAATGGTCAAAAATGTCAAAAACGCAAAAATTCGAAAAACGCGTATTTGGCACGTATTTGTCGTTTTCGGGCCTATTTGACGCGCATAGTGGTTTTTCAAAATTTTGCAAAAAATTGGGTCAAAAACTTTTTCAAATTTTTGCAAACTTTTTTGTAAAAAAATATTTTTTTTTGACTTTTTCGGCGAAAATTTTTTTTGTTCCAAAAATGGTTGTGCGGGATTTGTTTGTCCCTAATTTCATCGAAAACGCCGAAATCCGTTTTAAAAATGATTCAATTTCGAGCGAGAACGGGCATTTTGCGATTTTCCCAAAATTCACATTTTTGGGCCAAAATGGCCAAAAACCGGTTTTTTTGAAAATGGTCAAAAATGTCAAAAACGCAAAAATTCGAAAAACGCGTATTTGGCACGTATTTGTCGTTTTCGGGCCTATTTGACGCGCATAGTGGTTTTTCAAAATTTTGCAAAAAATTGGGTCAAAAACTTTTTCAAATTTTTGCAAACTTTTTTGTAAAAAAATATTTTTTTTTGACTTTTTCGGCGAAAATTTTTTTTGTTCCAAAAATGGTTGTGCGGGATTTGTTTGTCCCTAATTTTCATCGAAAACGCCGAAATCCGTTTTAAAAATGATTCAATTTCGAGCGAGAACGGGCATTTTGCGATTTTCCCAAAATTCACATTTTTGGGCCAAAATGGCCAAAAACCGGTTTTTTTGAAAATGGTCAAAAATGTCAAAAACGCAAAAATTCGAAAAACGCGTATTTGGCACGTATTTGTCGTTTTCGGGCCTATTTGACGCGCATAGTGGTTTTTCAAAATTTTGCAAAAAATTGGGTCAAAAACTTTTTCAAATTTTTGCAAACTTTTTTGTAAAAAAATATTTTTTTTTGACTTTTTCGGCGAAAATTTTTTTTGTTCCAAAAATGGTTGTGCGGGATTTGTTTGTCCCTAATTTACATCGAAAACGCCGAAATCCGTTTTAAAAATGATTCAATTTCGAGCGAGAACGGGCATTTTGCGATTTTCCCAAAATTCACATTTTTGGGCCAAAATGGCCAAAAACCGGTTTTTTTGAAAATGGTCAAAAATGTCAAAAACGCAAAAATTCGAAAAACGCGTATTTGGCACGTATTTGTCGTTTTCGGGCCTATTTGACGCGCATAGTGGTTTTTCAAAATTTTGCAAAAAATTGGGTCAAAAACTTTTTCAAATTTTTGCAAACTTTTTTGTAAAAAAATATTTTTTTTTGACTTTTTCGGCGAAAATTTTTTTTGTTCCAAAAATGGTTGTGCGGGATTTGTTTGTCCCTAATTTACATCGAAAACGCCGAAATCCGTTTTAAAAATGATTCAATTTCGAGCGAGAACGGGCATTTTGCGATTTTCCCAAAATTCACATTTTTGGGCCAAAATGGCCAAAAACCGGTTTTTTTGAAAATGGTCAAAAATGTCAAAAACGCAAAAATTCGAAAAACGCGTATTTGGCACGTATTTGTCGTTTTCGGGCCTATTTGACGCGCATAGTGGTTTTTCAAAATTTTGCAAAAAATTGGGTCAAAAACTTTTTCAAATTTTTGCAAACTTTTTTGTAAAAAAATATTTTTTTTTGACTTTTTCGGCGAAAATTTTTTTTGTTCCAAAAATGGTTGTGCGGGATTTGTTTGTCCCTAATTTACATCGAAAACGCCGAAATCCGTTTTAAAAATGATTCAATTTCGAGCGAGAACGGGCATTTTGCGATTTTCCCAAAATTCACATTTTTGGGCCAAAATGGCCAAAAACCGGTTTTTTTGAAAATGGTCAAAAATGTCAAAAACGCAAAAATTCGAAAAACGCGTATTTGGCACGTATTTGTCGTTTTGGGCCTATTTGACGCGCATAGTGGTTTTTCAAAATTTTGCAAAAAATTGGGTCAAAAACTTTTTCAAATTTTTGCAAACTTTTTTGTAAAAAAATATTTTTTTTTGACTTTTTCGGCGAAAATTTTTTTTGTTCCAAAAATGGTTGTGCGGGATTTGTTTGTCCCTAATTTACATCGAAAACGCCGAAATCCGTTTTAAAAATGATTCAATTTCGAGCGAGAACGGGCATTTTGCGATTTTCCCAAAATTCACATTTTTGGGCCAAAATGGCCAAAAACCGGTTTTTTTGAAAATGGTCAAAAATGTCAAAAACGCAAAAATTCGAAAAACGCGTATTTGGCACGTATTTGTCGTTTTGGGGCCTATTTGACGCGCATAGTGGTTTTTCAAAATTTTGCAAAAAATTGGGTCAAAAACTTTTTCAAATTTTTGCAAACTTTTTTGTAAAAAAATATTTTTTTTTGACTTTTTCGGCGAAAATTTTTTTTGTTCCAAAAATGGTTGTGCGGGATTTGTTTGTCCCTAATTTTCATCGAAAACGCCGAAATCCGTTTTAAAAATGATTCAATTTCGAGCGAGAACGGGCATTTTGCGATTTTCCCAAAATTCACATTTTTGGGCCAAAATGGCCAAAAACCGGTTTTTTTGAAAATGGTCAAAAATGTCAAAAACGCAAAAATTCGAAAAACGCGTATTTGGCACGTATTTGTCGTTTTGGGGCCTATTTGACGCGCATAGTGGTTTTTCAAAATTTTGCAAAAAATTGGGTCAAAAACTTTTTCAAATTTTTGCAAACTTTTTTGTAAAAAAATATTTTTTTTTGACTTTTTCGGCGAAAATTTTTTTTGTTCCAAAAATGGTTGTGCGGGATTTGTTTGTCCCTAATTTCATCGAAAACGCCGAAATCCGTTTTAAAAATGATTCAATTTCGAGCGAGAACGGGCATTTTGCGATTTTCCCAAAATTCACATTTTTGGGCCAAAATGGCCAAAAACCGGTTTTTTTGAAAATGGTCAAAAATGTCAAAAACGCAAAAATTCGAAAAACGCGTATTTGGCACGTATTTGTCGTTTTGGGCCTATTTGACGCGCATAGTGGTTTTTCAAAATTTTGCAAAAAATTGGGTCAAAAACTTTTTCAAATTTTTGCAAACTTTTTTGTAAAAAAATATTTTTTTTTGACTTTTTCGGCGAAAATTTTTTTTGTTCCAAAAATGGTTGTGCGGGATTTGTTTGTCCCTAATTTTCATCGAAAACGCCGAAATCCGTTTTAAAAATGATTCAATTTCGAGCGAGAACGGGCATTTTGCGATTTTCCCAAAATTCACATTTTTGGGCCAAAATGGCCAAAAACCGGTTTTTTTGAAAATGGTCAAAAATGTCAAAAACGCAAAAATTCGAAAAACGCGTATTTGGCACGTATTTGTCGTTTTGGGGCCTATTTGACGCGCATAGTGGTTTTTCAAAATTTTGCAAAAAATTGGGTCAAAAACTTTTTCAAATTTTTGCAAACTTTTTTGTAAAAAAATATTTTTTTTTGACTTTTTCGGCGAAAATTTTTTTTGTTCCAAAAATGGTTGTGCGGGATTTGTTTGTCCCTAATTTACATCGAAAACGCCGAAATCCGTTTTAAAAATGATTCAATTTCGAGCGAGAACGGGCATTTTGCGATTTTCCCAAAATTCACATTTTTGGGCCAAAATGGCCAAAAACCGGTTTTTTTGAAAATGGTCAAAAATGTCAAAAACGCAAAAATTCGAAAAACGCGTATTTGGCACGTATTTGTCGTTTTGGGGCCTATTTGACGCGCATAGTGGTTTTTCAAAATTTTGCAAAAAATTGGGTCAAAAACTTTTTCAAATTTTTGCAAACTTTTTTGTAAAAAAATATTTTTTTTTGACTTTTTCGGCGAAAATTTTTTTTGTTCCAAAAATGGTTGTGCGGGATTTGTTTGTCCCTAATTTACATCGAAAACGCCGAAATCCGTTTTAAAAATGATTCAATTTCGAGCGAGAACGGGCATTTTGCGATTTTCCCAAAATTCACATTTTTGGGCCAAAATGGCCAAAAACCGGTTTTTTTGAAAATGGTCAAAAATGTCAAAAACGCAAAAATTCGAAAAACGCGTATTTGGCACGTATTTGTCGTTTTCGGGCCTATTTGACGCGCATAGTGGTTTTTCAAAATTTTGCAAAAAATTGGGTCAAAAACTTTTTCAAATTTTTGCAAACTTTTTTGTAAAAAAATATTTTTTTTTGACTTTTTCGGCGAAAATTTTTTTTGTTCCAAAAATGGTTGTGCGGGATTTGTTTGTCCCTAATTTCATCGAAAACGCCGAAATCCGTTTTAAAAATGATTCAATTTCGAGCGAGAACGGGCATTTTGCGATTTTCCCAAAATTCACATTTTTGGGCCAAAATGGCCAAAAACCGGTTTTTTTGAAAATGGTCAAAAATGTCAAAAACGCAAAAATTCGAAAAACGCGTATTTGGCACGTATTTGTCGTTTTGGGCCTATTTGACGCGCATAGTGGTTTTTCAAAATTTTGCAAAAAATTGGGTCAAAAACTTTTTCAAATTTTTGCAAACTTTTTTGTAAAAAAATATTTTTTTTTGACTTTTTCGGCGAAAATTTTTTTTGTTCCAAAAATGGTTGTGCGGGATTTGTTTGTCCCTAATTTTCATCGAAAACGCCGAAATCCGTTTTAAAAATGATTCAATTTCGAGCGAGAACGGGCATTTTGCGATTTTCCCAAAATTCACATTTTTGGGCCAAAATGGCCAAAAACCGGTTTTTTTGAAAATGGTCAAAAATGTCAAAAACGCAAAAATTCGAAAAACGCGTATTTGGCACGTATTTGTCGTTTTGGGGCCTATTTGACGCGCATAGTGGTTTTTCAAAATTTTGCAAAAAATTGGGTCAAAAACTTTTTCAAATTTTTGCAAACTTTTTTGTAAAAAAATATTTTTTTTTGACTTTTTCGGCGAAAATTTTTTTTGTTCCAAAAATGGTTGTGCGGGATTTGTTTGTCCCTAATTTTCATCGAAAACGCCGAAATCCGTTTTAAAAATGATTCAATTTCGAGCGAGAACGGGCATTTTGCGATTTTCCCAAAATTCACATTTTTGGGCCAAAATGGCCAAAAACCGGTTTTTTTGAAAATGGTCAAAAATGTCAAAAACGCAAAAATTCGAAAAACGCGTATTTGGCACGTATTTGTCGTTTTGGGCCTATTTGACGCGCATAGTGGTTTTTCAAAATTTTGCAAAAAATTGGGTCAAAAACTTTTTCAAATTTTTGCAAATTTTTTGTAAAAAAATATTTTTTTTTGACTTTTTCGGCGAAAATTTTTTTTGTTCCAAAAATGGTTGTGCGGGATTTGTTTGTCCCTAATTTTCATCGAAAACGCCGAAATCCGTTTTAAAAATGATTCAATTTCGAGCGAGAACGGGCATTTTGCGATTTTCCCAAAATTCACATTTTTGGGCCAAAATGGCCAAAAACCGGTTTTTTTGAAAATGGTCAAAAATGTCAAAAACGCAAAAATTCGAAAAACGCGTATTTGGCACGTATTTGTCGTTTTGGGGCCTATTTGACGCGCATAGTGGTTTTTCAAAATTTTGCAAAAAATTGGGTCAAAAACTTTTTCAAATTTTTGCAAACTTTTTTGTAAAAAAATATTTTTTTTTGACTTTTTCGGCGAAAATTTTTTTTGTTCCAAAAATGGTTGTGCGGGATTTGTTTGTCCCTAATTTTCATCGAAAACGCCGAAATCCGTTTTAAAAATGATTCAATTTCGAGCGAGAACGGGCATTTTGCGATTTTCCCAAAATTCACATTTTTGGGCCAAAATGGCCAAAAACCGGTTTTTTTGAAAATGGTCAAAAATGTCAAAAACGCAAAAATTCGAAAAACGCGTATTTGGCACGTATTTGTCGTTTTGGGGCCTATTTGACGCGCATAGTGGTTTTTCAAAATTTTGCAAAAAATTGGGTCAAAAACTTTTTCAAATTTTTGCAAACTTTTTTGTAAAAAAATATTTTTTTTTGACTTTTTCGGCGAAAATTTTTTTTGTTCCAAAAATGGTTGTGCGGGATTTGTTTGTCCCTAATTTTCATCGAAAACGCCGAAATCCGTTTTAAAAATGATTCAATTTCGAGCGAGAACGGGCATTTTGCGATTTTCCCAAAATTCACATTTTTGGGCCAAAATGGCCAAAAACCGGTTTTTTTGAAAATGGTCAAAAATGTCAAAAACGCAAAAATTCGAAAAACGCGTATTTGGCACGTATTTGTCGTTTTGGGGCCTATTTGACGCGCATAGTGGTTTTTCAAAATTTTGCAAAAAATTGGGTCAAAAACTTTTTCAAATTTTTGCAAACTTTTTTGTAAAAAAATATTTTTTTTTGACTTTTTCGGCGAAAATTTTTTTTGTTCCAAAAATGGTTGTGCGGGATTTGTTTGTCCCTAATTTTCATCGAAAACGCCGAAATCCGTTTTAAAAATGATTCAATTTCGAGCGAGAACGGGCATTTTGCGATTTTCCCAAAATTCACATTTTTGGGCCAAAATGGCCAAAAACCGGTTTTTTTGAAAATGGTCAAAAATGTCAAAAACGCAAAAATTCGAAAAACGCGTATTTGGCACGTATTTGTCGTTTTCGGGCCTATTTGACGCGCATAGTGGTTTTTCAAAATTTTGCAAAAAATTGGGTCAAAAACTTTTTCAAATTTTTGCAAACTTTTTTGTAAAAAAATATTTTTTTTTGACTTTTTCGGCGAAAATTTTTTTTGTTCCAAAAATGGTTGTGCGGGATTTGTTTGTCCCTAATTTCATCGAAAACGCCGAAATCCGTTTTAAAAATGATTCAATTTCGAGCGAGAACGGGCATTTTGCGATTTTCCCAAAATTCACATTTTTGGGCCAAAATGGCCAAAAACCGGTTTTTTTGAAAATGGTCAAAAATGTCAAAAACGCAAAAATTCGAAAAACGCGTATTTGGCACGTATTTGTCGTTTTGGGGCCTATTTGACGCGCATAGTGGTTTTTCAAAATTTTATTTTTTTGTTTTTGAAATTAGGTTTTTCTCTGTGTTGTTCTGATTTTTTTTTTTGCAATGTTTCCATGTTTATTAGGGCGGTTGTTGATTTCTTTTTGTACTTCGTTGGAGTGTTTATATTTTCTACGTTGGGTCGCATTTACTAGAGCAATGTAGCTATATCCATCCAAATTCTGCAGTGGAGAAAATAGTATTTGTTTACGTGTGCTTTTGTGGTGTTGTGTCATGGCTTTTTAGCTGAAAGTCTTCATTGATATCGTCACGTGATTCTGCTATAGGAATCGAAGGGATGCTGGAATTTAACCCTAACTCGTTCTCCCCAACATCTCTATAGGTGAAGATATCAGTGGAGGAAATAATTCTGATAGAGTGGCGGTTTTGTTGTGTGGATGAAATTTATTGTCTATTCATATTTCAATTTTTCTACCTTTTTTTACAGCAGCAAGAGCTGTACGTTAGTAACAACAAATTTTCGAAAAACAGTGAGACATTGTGGAGGCAGTATCCTTCTCCTCGGATATTTTTATCAAGGTTTGCGTTACCCGGAAAGAATGAGTTCATTCTAGCTACTTGAACACATACTATTTTTTGTCTGTTTGCTGATTCTCCGGAAGCCACACTGATTGGTTTATCAGCTTTTGCATTGAGCCTTACCGTCTTTACCTGTGAGAGAAATATTTGGAAGGTTGAGGGGAAATAAAATTCGTTGAGAGTGGTACGGCGCAGGGCTGGACGTTATTTCTGAGGCGGAAGATTCCTCCTACTGTGGTGGCAGCAGCAATATCATCAATCCCTTTTATTTTTTCGTGCAGCCGAAATCCTAGAATTCATTCTTCGCAGTCTGAAAGGCATCCATTGCAAAAAATTTAATAACATCCTGTTTCTTAGATGTCACTGAATGCGAGCCGCCGAAACACTGGATCTGATCGAGGCGCTTTAGCTCTTATTATTCACCAACAACGGAAAATATTTTCATCCAAATTGCAAAGAGGGAAGAGGGAGCCACAGATAAAAGCCATCTCTCCAAGAATACGAGGTGAATGTTTTCAGTGCGATGGAAGATATTTTTCAGAGGAGAATTTGAATACTGGAAAGACGCGTCTCATGGATTTCTTGAATCAGAAATTTAAGGAATCTGTTGGTGTTTCGTCAAGGCCATTTAGATTAGCAGAGGGTGCCGAGTGGTGTCGAAACAATGTGGGAAATTCTTCCAAAACTGCGTCACCTGAAAAATATTCTTAGCTTGTTGATTATGAAGGAGGATGTAATCAGAAATCTCGATCACTCGCGATATTAGCCTCATTGTGCCAAGATATCACCAGAGTCATCCTTGATAAAGAATGAAAATTCTAATTATTTTTATTACGTAGATTAAAGAAATGATAATGAAGTTTGCACTGGTGGCGCTGGTGTTGTGCGTGGGAGTTAGGAGCCAGCATCCCAGCGAAAACGAATTCAAATTGATCTGCGGAATTCTGGAGGAGACCCAGCGCATGATTACGGATGTAACGGATTACGCAAACGACGAAAACAGGGACAGGGAAATTGTGAAAGAAATGGAAGCGCTTTGCAATGCAACGACAGACGATATGGATGATTTTCGAAAGATGCTGTGGGTGACGAAGAAATTTCTCGGAAACATCCCGTCTCCACGGACGCGAAGAATCGACAGGAGGCCCATAAAGAAATTGAAAATCTCATCACTGAGGTGGAGAGAAAGATTCCAGATAACCGAGAGCTCACGTATAAGGCCAGCAAAGAAAAAGATGAGGGAAAACGGACGGCTGTTGGGGATGATAATGTGAGTGTTTTTGTTGATAACGAAAGCGACTAAAAGTTGTTGGAACGGAGAAAAAGCGGCCGGAAAAAAACTCTTCTCAACGACTTTTCTGCGTGTGTGGGAGGGTATTGAGTCACGTCAACCAAGCCACCCAAAAATTTGGTTACCGAAAGGATGGAAGGATAATGGTGGACTCGGCGAATGGAAACAAATCAAGTCCGGCTCCGGTAGTCTAAAAGTCATTAAGTCTTTCACCGAATTTCTCGAGAAAAATGGACAATCTGTGCAGAGGATAAATTTTGGCTGAAAAGAAAAAAATCAGAAAACATGCTGTTTTGCTGGACGAGTATGTGAGGACGATTGGGAAGGAGCGGAAAAGAATGAGGACGAAAAGATTTTCGGACGCAGTGGGAAAAGTACGAATCGATGTGAGGTTAAAGAGTATGATGGGAGTGAGGATGAAACTCCAAGTCCAGACCATACAGAGAAGAAGACGAAAGCATCTGCAGTGATTACAGCGCGACTCTCAAAAACATAAAGAAATCTCCTGGCACACCCAATTCGTAAGCTATTACACCAAGAGGCTGGAAGCGAAAAATATCGAAGAAAATATTCTCATAAATCGAGCAGACCTTCTCCTTTTCAAAAGCAAAGCGTGAGTCGCGTACGATCGCGAAAGTGGGGCGGGAAGGACAGCCTCAACGACACGAATATTTCCATTCTTTTTGATGGGGAAAAAAACTCTTTACCAACCTCCTCTTTATCTATTTGTGATTCTAAAAAAATGCCACAAAAAATATCACAGGAAATTTTTGTGTGCGCGAAAAAAATATGATATCACTGTGAATTGATTTACTCACCTTTTTCTCCTCTCCATGAAGTTATGGAACAAAAAGAATACAATGTCAGAAAAGAAGGAATGAGAGCGGGAGTTTATCGAGGTGTCGAATCAACCACACAGGCAAATCAGCCCTCGCAACCGGTCAGTGTGGTGATGAAGAAACGAGAGACGGCATTATGGTCGGCATTGCATAAAACAGCTGGAGGATTCCAATAAATGTGATGATCATGGAGGGAGACTGTGAAATATTTCGTCATAGGAACTGAGGAATCAACGCGGAACGACGCGCCCGCCGAGGCAGCAAATCAGAGCGCACAAGACCCTCCCACGCAGCCGCCGGCAACCTGCGTGGTGTAAATAAAAATGGAGAATGATGCGAGGCGGAAAAGGACATCGAAGGAGAGTTCGAGAGCCGTCCCTATGCGGTGCGAATGACTCATGAGAAAGAAAAGGAAGAGACGCTGGAATGATCGTATCGGATGAAATCTGAGGAGGAAATCAGCAGCAACCCAACTTGTCCTCTTCCTTATCCCGCTCAAGCAAAATCCCTCCAAAACGCATTCTATAACTGAATAATAATTTTTTACAAAACACATAAGACAACGTCATAAAAAAAATATACAAAATTCAAAACTGAGGAAAGGCACCTTGAAAAATTTTATTTCGTCCATTCTAATTGGTGAGGGTGAGAGTAAGGAGGGAGACTTTGGCGACGAAAATCTGAAGGAAGGAGAAGGCAATTAGGATGGCACTTAGGAGCCCGAAAGAGCCCGAAAAAAATCACAATAAAAATCATAATGACGTTCTCTGGTGCCTTCTCGGCGCAGTACTGCCGGCATGAAAAGAAAAGGTGGAATGACGGAATGGCTCTATCGCCCCTCATTTTTTTTTGGCCAGAATGGTGAGCCTTTCGAGAGATGCTCACAGAATTGGCAGGCGATTATCCACAGCGTGGAACTCGCAAAAATTGGGTGCTCTCTGACAAGCCTTTCGATTCGCACCGCTTAGGGAAATCCATTCGAGACGCTCTTCTCTATCTCTGCACGATCGGATCGGCAACAGCTTCATTCTCCAGGGCCACAATGAAGTGTTCCGGAGAAACTCGATGGGGCTAAATTATCGGCCGTGTAATCTTCAAAACTGGGCCTCCTCTGGTCATGGTGAGGGCAATTCCAAAGTGGAGACTGAT
>NHOR01000218.1:0-22500 GCA_002287245.1 Trypanosoma congolense
CCTAACCCTAACCCTAACCCTAACCTAACCCTAACCCTAACCCTAACCCTAACCCTAACCCTAACCCTAACCCTAACCCTAACCCTAACCCTAACCCTAACCCTAACCCTAACCCTAACCCTAACCCTAACCCTAACCTAACCCTAACCCTAACCCTAACCCTAACCCAACCCTAACCCTAACCCTAACCCTAACCCTAACCCTAACCCTAACCCTAACCCTAACCCTAAACCCTAACCCTAACCCTAACCCTAACCCTAACCCTAACCCTAACCCTAACCCTAACCCTAACCCTAACCCTAACCCTAACCCTAACCCTAACCCTAACCCTAACCCTAACCCTAACCCTAACCCTAACCCTAAACCCTAACCCTAACCCTAACCCTAACCCTAACCCTAACCCTAACCCTAACCCTAACCCTAACCCTAACCCTAACCCTAACCCTAACCCTAACCCTAACCCTAACCCTAACCCTAACCCTAACCCTAACCCTAACCCTAACCCTAATAACCCTAAACCTAACCCTAACCCTAACCCTAACCTATTATTCAAAAAGAAAAAAAAGAAAAAGAAAAAGAAAAAAAAGGAAGAAAACCCTAACCCTAACCCTAACCCTAACCCGTTCAGGCAGTGGGAAGCGTAGCATGCGGTGGATGTTCATTTCTCTCTTTCATTTCTCTCTCTTTGTTCCACTTTTTATTGGTTTGATTTCTTTTAGATGAGGAGTGACCACGGCAGGATAAACCGCGGGAGGTTTGCAGAGTTCACCGAGTTTTGTTCTTGGGCAGTCGCCTTGTCGGTTGGGGTGGATTGGCTTCCTTTTTGGGTTTTATTTTGCATGACTTTAGCTGCGGTCGTTTTCTCGAATTCTAATGTCGCCTTGGCTTCTTCATAAATTTCTTCTGCCCGGTTTCGAAGTATTTTCAGATGCGCGATGTTGTGCTGGATGGACTTCCGGGCGTGTTCGGCACTTACCAGGATTTGGAGTCCGGCTTTCATTCTTCCAAGCCAGTCGATAGTGTCCGTTACGGTTTTGCCACCGGCTGCTTTGTAATACACGCAGAGGCCTGCATTACCGCCGCTCTGCCCGTTACATTGTGCGCTGCAACCATTGCCGCCCTGACACGAGCCAAAGAGTCCGGGTTTCACCGTGGTCGCAGCATCACCCGTTGCCTTACCCTCCTCGACGATACCGGCAAATTCGTTTAGAGAACTTTGAAGGACGGAAATTGAGGCGACCTCATGAAATGGCTCAGCTTCGCAGGCCGTCCGTATTTTATTCCACGTTGTCGGACCGCTGGATTTGGATGCTGACGTCTCGGCATTCCAGGCTGCGCTGGCTGTATCTACTTTTTCTCCGCACGCTTTGTCGAGAGAACTCCCTCCATGGTCCTTTGCGCACAAACACAAAAAATCCACAATCAGATTTTTCCCGGCCTGGGTGCCGGCCGTTCCACCGCCGTTCGGCTTTCCACAAGCAGTCTCCCGATCGCTGGCACCTGTAAAAGTTTCGCCGCCGCCTTCCCCTTTCTCCCCAAAAATTGCCTTAGTGAAGAAATCCTGGACCTCTCCTAATTTAGCGGATTTGTTTTGGGTTTCGATGTCCTTGAGAATTTTTCCCGCTTGATCCTCGACTTTCTTCACCTTGAGCCGTGCGATTTTGGTACGTACTGCGTCAGCCTCTAGTCTCTGGATGAGTGTTCCACTCTTTACGTGCTCTACAGCTTTCTTCCAGTCGTCCCACACCTTCTCCACTCCGACGTGTTGTGACTTGAATTCAGCAGATAGTTCGCCGTGGCTTGTCGCCTTGGATAATTCATTAAACCATGTTTCATCGGCAAGTGAAGCGTTGATTGCGTCTATATCGGATTTGATTCTCTTGACCTGCTCCGAGTCGTACAGGGGTGTCGTTGGGTGCGCCGCGACCCTGTAGATGCGGCAGAGTAGTGCAAAATGTTTCGCGTTGGTTCCTTCCTTTAAGGTTCCTCGTGCGAATCCGAAATTTGAGATTGTTAGTATAATTGTTACTAGGTATGTCGGTGGTTCGACCATTCTCAGGCCGTTTTCTAGCCTCAGGTAATCTTGAAAATGCCCTAAATGAGTGAAAAGAGCAGATTATTTTTTTTCTAAATGTTACCCTCAATTGTCTCCGCATTATGCACCATTTAGTTGATCCTGTTTTCTCATAAACCTCTGCCCCCTATGCTGGATTGGAGCTACTGGGTCTCTCCTTACCTGGATTCAAGAAACTTCACAATCATTTTAGTATCCTCCACGAGAAAAAAAGCTCTCTTCTCGCATCAAGTTAGGTCACACACTCTTTATGATTCTTTACCTTTTCGCACATAAGGTCTGTACTAATTTTTCTCCGTTGTACTTCCGTTGGTGCCGACACCTCAAACACAGACACATAGGTAGTGGAAAGTTGAACGGAATACCCCTGTTTCTGATGTCGCAATGTCAATGTAAATAGTTCTCTTAGCTAAACTATGCCTCTTAAGAAAAAGGAAGGCGGCTGCTCTGGTTTGGAATTAATCACTCTTTTTGATGACAGAAAGAACCTTTACACTCAAAATCTCCTGTAAGCAGTGGCAACGCAAAGACCCCGATTTGGATCCCTCCATCAGTCAACTGTATTGCTTTTCTGTCACTTCACACCCTATATTTGCTTATTGGTTATTCAGCTCTTGGTCGGCTGTTAGACGTACATATAAATCTCGCTAATACTTGGTTAACCTCCAAGGCCACAAAAATACATTCTGGGGAAGTAAACAACACTCTTTTACTGTTATTGCTTTCTTTGTTATACACACCCTTTAACCATGCAGGTACATAGAAATCCTTCACTTAAACCTTTTTTCCACACTGTACGGTAAGATTGTTTTATCACTCCAACTTCATCCGACACCAGATTTAGTATGGAAAAGGACATAACTACGAAAGGATGTTACCAACCTATCATCACTTAATTCAGGAAAGAATCGTCATTCGAAAGAAAACAATTTTCCTCTCTGGTTTATACCCCAGAATGTATCCCCATTTTATGGATAAGTTTAAAAAACTCCCCACCCAGTATTAAGATAATAATAACATTCGGCTCAATGTTTATTCGCTTCGAGAGAAATATAATGAAATGTGATAAAACAATGTTGAGGAATGATTCAATATTTTTAGGACACAATTACACTGGTAATGGGTAATGTACATGAAATGGATTGTTTTCTTGCATTTTTCAAAACTTTTCTTCATAGAATTAAAATTATTCAAAGTAAAAAAACCTACTAGTAAATATTGCAAATTTTTTGGTAAGGTTTTACTATACAGAGAAGACTCATTCTCTGAACATAAGAAGTTAATCCCAACAACATTCTCGGATTCCATTTCTGGTTACCAGGCAGAGAGTACATGTTTAAACTAGGGATGATGTACAAAGAAAAAGTATTTATTTGGCTTCGCGCTTGAAATATCAATTTATGCTGCTATTTCCAATCAATATATAATATAATATAATGAATAAAATAGTAACACAATGTGATTAGTACGAAAGGAATTTTGAATTTAATGGAAAATTTACACAGTAATAATTAAAGTTCCACTACAGTATTTCTGATTTTTTGCCTTTATCTTGATAATGGTACTGCTAGGTATCCCTGTTCTACAGAAAATAGTTATTCTCTTTTACAAGAGAGTTTGTGTGGCTCTTAAAAATTCACCCTGATTATCACTGGATTCGTAAGCCACCAAGATCATCTAAGTGCATCATGCTGTGGAAGCCTATAGAAGAACCGGGCCAAGGAATAAGATTCATTAAATTGTTTTTTTACTGAGTATTTTTTAGTTTACTGGTGATGATTTCATTGTATTCCTCAAATGCTAGTCTAAGACCTGCTAGATGTGACACGACACAATTGCTGATGTCGAAAGTGTCCGCTAAAGCATAATTTTCTGTACTTCAACAAACAAAATGCTGATAATATACACTTGTCTCTTCTGAGGACTGAAAAAAATCTATAATTTCATTTAAAAAATAAAAAACTCCCCTTACCAAACGTGGATTGCCGTAGTGAAATAGCCTACAGTCGTACGCCATCGAAATCTAACTTCTGAGGTTCTTTAATTTATTCCTAAGATGCACTTTGCACAGTAGCAAGACGTTATAGTAAATACATAGTCAAATGCATATTAGCTACAGCACGTCTGTAGCTATCCATTATTCTGAAAAAGTAAAGAATTGGCTTTTATTTCTTCCACTGTGATTCGTGGTAATTTTGTCAGCAAAGAATTAATAAATTAGACGAGCATTAAATTTTTCCACTTACCATCTTGAACTCTGAATAATCATGTTAGAACCTTTATGGATATTTTCAAATGTTATTGGAAAATAATTTGTCTTTTAAAGCTTTGTGGTTTCTGATAATCTGTGTAGCGTAAAATATAGAACTCAGGTGATTTAGACACACTTTTTTTATCACAACACGTATGAATTTTGGATTGCACAATTTGCATGTTAGCTCAATTTTTTTAGTGGTTAGAAAATTTTCTTCTCTACTTCTCAGTCAAAAGAATTTCTTCATTATTTTCAAAGAATCTTTTTCCACAAATCTTTTCGAAACCAACACCTTGTTCATCCTGATTGAAAACATGAATCTCTAGATGTGCCTCTAACACTTGATTTTGAAAGAATTTTATTTGATTATTTCTTTGTGATAAACTTTTGTACCAACTTAAATGCGATATTATAGCAGACGTTCGACTTCTCCAAGCTACCGGGTCGCCGGTGAAGTGCAAAAATGCTGCTTTTGTACCAGTAGAATGCAATGGGTAATGGAAAAACTTTGAGTCATAATCAAGTGATATTAGTCCAGCTGGAAGAGCACGCAAGCTTCTGTTAACATTTGTCTGTGTAACACTCCATACGAAAAGCAAAACCCAAATGGACTGATCACACCACCACTTGTCGCTCGTTGCTAAAACATTTTTATAGGCTTTATAAGCTCTCTTGAATGCCCACACACGGCTTATAAATGCTCCAGCACTGAGAAAGTTGTGACCATATTCAGATCTTCTTATAAAACTCGTTAACGAGTGCTCGGCAAAGTCATAAGCATATTTGTAGAACCAATGACATCTTGCCTCGTGCTCTTTATGCGTAGAGTCAATAATAACATCCAACTGTGGTGCAAAGCAGTGTGGATCTGCCAAGAATATCATGGGTGATATTTTGATTCCTTGAACGACATGATCGGATGAAAAGCTTAATTCGTCTGGAGCAGATTTGTTAGTAAAATATTGGACACTTCTTTTGAAATTTTCTCTCTCCGTCACTATGGTGTCAGACCCATCCACTGATACGATAATATCTTCATCCCTCAGCATTTCATTTTCAATATACTCCATGATCCATCCTGGACGCTTTTCGTGACTGTACAAAGCACCAAGAGCGATTGTCACTATTTCAATTTTATTCGCAATAGCACTCAACATCAGCCGACACCATCCTTCTGTTGCATGTGTCTGCACAACAACCACTACAACTCGTGGGGTGTGGTTTCGCTTTATACTACTCATTTGTTTTGGGATTATCGTTTTATTGCTAGATATCCTTTCTATCTCATGTTTCATCAATTTTTTCTTACAACTGCATAGCACTAAAAACGAGAGCAACATTATTACTACCACTAACTTCCTAACATTGATGTTGCCTATGAGCTTTTGTGCTTTTAGAAAATTCATGAAATAACTAAGAGACGGCTTTATGTGATATCATAATGAGCATTAAAAAATGTATAAATAATTTTTGTGAAGCATTCATCAACGGTAGAGAGAGCCTCTTTAATTCCGAATTGAAACCAGTGAACATCTTAGCTTCACATAATAACAATAAAGAAGCATTCACTCCATATTTAACACAAATAAAGCAATATGGGGTATTTTTTTATTATTATCAGGATAAACACAACTGTAATGTAAGACTTAGCATAAATGTTCTTGTGCTGCCTCTGAATCTCTTCGGGAGAGTTAGAGGCACTTCAAGACAACACACTTCTCTCAAAAATATATATATAGTTTTCCCAGACAGAAAACCTCCCAAACTTCACTTTACATTATCACAAATCACATCATTCTGAATTGAATCGTCCCTGAAACCAATTCGTGTAACTAAATAATATAACTTTATTTGTCGAATGAGTTGCAAGTGAGACGACGTGAAGAGATTTAAGACCTTGTGAATAAATTTTAATGTGGTGCTGTCTTTTTTTGTTCCAAAAAAAAAATCATCTCATTGTGCTACTCTACCTGTGTAAATAAAAACCTAACTCACTGACACAGCCTGGTTCACACACACGTAATGCAAAACAATATAAAGTGTTTATTTTTTTATCGGGATACAATATCTGAAACGTATGCGGAAAGGAATTGTTTTGCTACCATCCCTTGTGATGGCTTTTACTTAATTCAAATTCACTTTAAAAGATTTCAATCAAGATCCTAACCCGCGATTCTTTCAGCTAAAAGATCATAACCCTGAACCACACCCATAAACAGCAATCAAATGCCTATATAATTTTACATATATCAACTTCATTAAATAAGTTTTGATCTATATGAAGTCAAGAGTCTCTTTGAACCAAAATTCCAACTCAACTTTTTTTCTCAAAAAAAAAAAACTTGCCATCAAGTTGCCATCTGATTTTTGATTGCCTTAACTGAATCTGAAATAAAAACAAGTGATTCAGCCTCCTCACATAGCCGCAACGATTTATTCTTTATATCGCCTCTTACGCTGTTACAATTTTTCCAATACAAACTCCCGCACATAACGCAACCATAAATTGTATGATTAGTTAATTAATCGTCCCGGATAGAAATTCTAAAAACTAAATTTAAAAGAAAAAACAGAACTTAAATGAAGTGAAACTTGAATGACATGTGTTGATTCCCCACGTTTGTAATGGAATATACGGTACTCATTTTTCATCTTGCCTCTTCTTTGATTTTGCCAAGCTACTTGGATCACTGAAATCCTAACCCACATTATGATTACTCTTTAATTCAAAAAAAAAAAAGCAATGCGACGTGTCTTTTATTAGTGTTTTCAGTATGCATTCAACTGGAATGTACGTGTACAAACCAATTAGGTTTTCTTCCTCATGTCACACTTGGCTCTTTAAAAGAGAGCAGAAGACATTTCAATGCAACGCGATTGGTCGGAAGCAATGCTACTCTTCCACGATGAAAAACAACCACACACCCACATACACAACAATCATAGACTGTAAGATACCTTAAAAAGAAATAATCTAGAATTTTCATTTTCTCTGTGATGCATTTTTATGGGTGATAACTTAGTGCGATGAGACTGACGTCGCCAGCTATATAGAGCTCTGATGACATCTTCCTTCATAGTCCACAAGCTGAGAATATGTTTTCAAACGATGCCGCCTTTAAGAAAGTATTCTCACATTTTCTTGACACCACGCGGCCTCCTCGGCTAATCTAAATTGCCCTTGACGAAACACCAACAAAGATTCCCTTTAAACTTACGATTCAAGAAATCGATGAGACGCGTCTGTCCACTATTCAAATTCTCCTCTGAAAAAAATTCTTCCATTTCACTGAAAAGCATTCACCTCGTATTCCTGGAGGGCTGGCTTCTCTACCTGTGGATCTCTCCCCTCCCTCTTTGCAATTTGGAATGAAAATATTTTCCGTTGTTGGTGAATAATAAGAGCTAAAGCGCCTCGATCAGATCCAATGTTTCGGCGGGCTCGCATTCAGTGACATCTAAGAAACAGTATGTCCTTAAATCTTTTGTAATGAATGTCTTTCAGACTGCGAAGAATGAATTCTAGGATTTCGTCCGCTCCCGAAAGAAAAGACTGACCCTCCTTGTGATATTAGTTAACTTTCCGGGAGAAATTTTAAAAGAACTCAGCCCGATACTATCCCCTCAATTACGGAACTTTTCATCTTCTAGTTGACCCTCGTTGTTCTTGACAAGGGTGTCTTGACCCTTACGTTTCCTATGTGCATAATTCGGCTATTAAACAATTCAACCAACCTACATCCTATTTCTGCTGACTAAATAGGAACATTGTGCCCATAAAATTATCGTTCAAATTAACTAACTCCTCTTTCTTTCATTTCATTTTTTTCTAGTGAAAGCTAATAATTTAAAACAACACTCGAAAACAAAAGCAGCTCAACAAAGATGTGCACGTGAGGGAATCCTACACCGCCCATAACACCTGATTGCGTCCTATGGAGCTATATCTTTCTATTTAACCATGATAAAATACACTTAGCACCACTTACTTACGGCACACTTTAACTACAGCTGTGACTTTTCAACTCCAGATCCAAATCAAGGCGCATTTCAAACGCAAAATCATCTTAGACAAAAGAAAATCGCCGAAAAAGTCAAAAAAAAATATTTTTTTACAAAAAAGTTTGCAAAAATTTGAAAAAGTTTTTGACCCAATTTTTTGCAAAATTTCGAAAAACCACTATGCGCGTCAAATAGGCCCGAAAACGACAAATACGTGCCAAATACGCGTTTTTCGAATTTTTGCGTTTTTGACATTTTTGACCATTTTCAAAAAACCGGTTTTTGGCCATTTTGGCCCAAAAATGTGAATTTTGGGAAAATCGCAAAATGCCCGTTCTCGCTCGAAATTCAATCATTTTTAAAACGGATTTCGGCGTTTTCGATGTAAATTAGGGACAAACAAATCCCGCACAACCATTTTTGGAACAAAAAAATTTTTCGCCGAAAAAGTCAAAAAAAAATATTTTTTTACAAAAAAATTTGCAAAAATTTGAAAAAGTTTTTGACCCAATTTTTTGCAAAATTTTGAAAAACCACTATGCGCGTCAAATAGGCCCGAAAACGACAAATACGTGCCAAATACGCGTTTTTCGAATTTTGGCGTTTTTGACATTTTTGACCATTTTCAAAAAAACCGGTTTTTGGCCATTTTGGCCCAAAAATGCGAATTTTGGGAAAATCGCAAAATGCCCGTTCTCGCTCGAAATTGAATCATTTTTAAAACGGATTTCGGCGTTTTCGATGAAAATTAGGGACAAACAAATCCCGCACAACCATTTTTGGAACAAAAAAAATTTTCGCCGAAAAAGTCAAAAAAAAATATTTTTTTACAAAAAAATTTGCAAAAATTTGAAAAAGTTTTTGACCCAATTTTTTGCAAAATTTTGAAAAACCACTATGCGCGTCAAATAGGCCCGAAAACGACAAATACGTGCCAAATACGCGTTTTTCGAATTTTTGCGTTTTTGACATTTTTGACCATTTTCAAAAAAACCGGTTTTTGGCCATTTTGGCCCAAAAATGCGAATTTTGGGAAAATCGCAAAATGCCCGTTCTCGCTCGAAATTCAATCATTTTTAAAACGGATTTCGGCGTTTTCGATGAAAATTAGGGACAAACAAATCCCGCACAACCATTTTTGGAACAAAAAAATTTTTCGCCGAAAAAGTCAAAAAAAAATATTTTTTTACAAAAAAATTTGCAAAAATTTGAAAAAGTTTTTGACTCAATTTTTTGCAAAATTTTGAAAAACCACTATGCGCGTCAAATAGGCCCGAAAACGACAAATACGTGCCAAATACGCGTTTTTCGAATTTTTGCGTTTTTGACATTTTTGACCATTTTCAAAAAAACCGGTTTTTGGCCATTTTGGCCCAAAAATGCGAATTTTGGGAAAATCGCAAAATGCCCGTTCTCGCTCGAAATTCAATCATTTTTAAAACGGATTTCGGCGTTTTCGATGAAAATTAGGGACAAACAAATCCCGCACAACCATTTTTGGAACAAAAAAATTTTCGCCGAAAAAGTCAAAAAAAAATATTTTTTTACAAAAAAGTTTGCAAAAATTTGAAAAAGTTTTTGACCCAATTTTTTGCAAAATTTTGAAAAAACACTATGCGCGTCAAATAGACCCAAAAACGACAAATACGTGCCAAATACGCGTTTTTCGAATTTTTGCGTTTTTGACATTTTTGACCATTTTCAAAAAAACCGGTTTTTGGCCATTTTGGCCCAAAAATGTGAATTTTGGGAAAATCGCAAAATGCCCGTTCTCGCTCGAAATTCAATCATTTTTAAAACGGATTTCGGCGTTTTCGATGAAAATTAGGGACAAACAAATCCCGCACAACCATTTTTGGAACAAAAAAATTTTTCGCCGAAAAAGTCAAAAAAAAATATTTTTTTACAAAAAAATTTGCAAAAATTTGAAAAAGTTTTTGACCCAATTTTTTGCAAAATTTTGAAAAACCACTATGCGCGTCAAATAGGCCCGAAAACGACAAATACGTGCCAAATACGCGTTTTTCGAATTTTTGCGTTTTTGACATTTTTGACCATTTTCAAAAAAAACCGGTTTTTGGCCATTTTGGCCCAAAAATGTGAATTTTGGGAAAATCGCAAAATGCCCGTTCTCGCTCGAAATTGAATCATTTTTAAAACGGATTTCGGCGTTTTCGATGAAAATTAGGGACAAACAAATCCCGCACAACCATTTTTGGAACAAAAAAAATTTTCGCCGAAAAAGTCAAAAAAAAATATTTTTTTACAAAAAAATTTGCAAAAATTTGAAAAAGTTTTTGACTCAATTTTTTGCAAAATTTTGAAAAACCACTATGCGCGTCAAATAGGCCCCAAAACGACAAATACGTGCCAAATACGCGTTTTTCGAATTTTTGCGTTTTTGACATTTTTGACCATTTTCAAAAAAACCGGTTTTTGGCCATTTTGGCCCAAAAATGCGAATTTTGGGAAAATCGCAAAATGCCCGTTCTCGCTCGAAATTCAATCATTTTTAAAACGGATTTCGGCGTTTTCGATGTAAATTAGGGACAAACAAATCCCGCACAACCATTTTTGGAACAAAAAAATTTTTCGCCGAAAAAGTCAAAAAAAAATATTTTTTTACAAAAAAGTTTGCAAAAATTTGAAAAAGTTTTTGACTCAATTTTTTGCAAAATTTTGAAAAACCACTATGCGCGTCAAATAGGCCCGAAAACGACAAATACGTGCCAAATACGCGTTTTTCGAATTTTTGCGTTTTTGACATTTTTGACCATTTTCAAAAAAAACGGTTTTTGGCCATTTTGGCCCAAAAATGTGAATTTTGGGAAAATCGCAAAATGCCCGTTCTCGCTCGAAATTCAATCATTTTTAAAACGGATTTCGGCGTTTTCGATGAAAATTAGGGACAAACAAATCCCGCACAACCATTTTTGGAACAAAAAAAATTTTCGCCGAAAAAGTCAAAAAAAAATATTTTTTTACAAAAAAATTTGCAAAAATTTGAAAAAGTTTTTGACCCAATTTTTTGCAAAATTTTGAAAAAACACTATGCGCGTCAAATAGGCCCGAAAACGACAAATACGTGCCAAATACGCGTTTTTCGAATTTTTGCGTTTTTGACATTTTTGACCATTTTCAAAAAAACCGGTTTTTGGCCATTTTGGCCCAAAAATGCGAATTTTGGGAAAATCGCAAAATGCCCGTTCTCGCTCGAAATTGAATCATTTTTAAAACGGATTTCGGCGTTTTCGATGAAAATTAGGGACAAACAAATCCCGCACAACCATTTTTGGAACAAAAAAAATTTTCGCCGAAAAAGTCAAAAAAAAATATTTTTTTACAAAAAAATTTGCAAAAATTTGAAAAAGTTTTTGACTCAATTTTTTGCAAAATTTTGAAAAACCACTATGCGCGTCAAATAGGCCCGAAAACGACAAATACGTGCCAAATACGCGTTTTTCGAATTTTTGCGTTTTTGACATTTTTGACCATTTTCAAAAAAACCGGTTTTTGGCCATTTTGGCGCCAAAATGTGAAATTTGGTGATTTTGGCAAAATCAGAAAATGACCGTTCTCGCTCGAAATTCAATCATTTTTAAAACGGATTTCGGCGTTTTCGATGAAAATTAGGGACAAACAAATCCCGCACAACCATTTTTGGAACAAAAAAATTTTTCGCCGAAAAAGTCAAAAAAAAATATTTTTTTACAAAAAAATTTGCAAAAATTTGAAAAAGTTTTTGACTCAATTTTTTGCAAAATTTTGAAAAACCACTATGCGCGTCAAATAGGCCCGAAAACGACAAATACGTGCCAAATACGCGTTTTTCGAATTTTTGCGTTTTTGACATTTTTGACCATTTTCAAAAAAACCGGTTTTTGGCCATTTTGGCCCAAAAATGCGAATTTTGGGAAAATCGCAAAATGCCCGTTCTCGCTCGAAATTGAATCATTTTTAAAACGGATTTCGGCGTTTTCGATGAAAATTAGGGACAAACAAATCCCGCACAACCATTTTTGGAACAAAAAAAATTTTCGCCGAAAAAGTCAAAAAAAAATATTTTTTTACAAAAAAATTTGCAAAAATTTGAAAAAGTTTTTGACTCAATTTTTTGCAAAATTTTGAAAAACCACTATGCGCGTCAAATAGGCCCGAAAACGACAAATACGTGCCAAATACGCGTTTTTCGAATTTTTGCGTTTTTGACATTTTTGACCATTTTCAAAAAAACCGGTTTTTGGCCATTTTGGCCCAAAAATGTGAATTTTGGGAAAATCGCAAAATGCCCGTTCTCGCTCGAAATTCAATCATTTTTAAAACGGATTTCGGCGTTTTCGATGAAAATTAGGGACAAACAAATCCCGCACAACCATTTTTGGAACAAAAAAATTTTTCGCCGAAAAAGTCAAAAAAAAATATTTTTTTACAAAAAAATTTGCAAAAATTTGAAAAAGTTTTTGACCCAATTTTTTGCAAAATTTTGAAAAACCACTATGCGCGTCAAATAGGCCCGAAAACGACAAATACGTGCCAAATACGCGTTTTTCGAATTTTTGCGTTTTTGACATTTTTGACCATTTTCAAAAAAAACCGGTTTTTGGCCATTTTGGCCCAAAAATGTGAATTTTGGGAAAATCGCAAAATGCCCGTTCTCGCTCGAAATTGAATCATTTTTAAAACGGATTTCGGCGTTTTCGATGAAAATTAGGGACAAACAAATCCCGCACAACCATTTTTGGAACAAAAAAAATTTTCGCCGAAAAAGTCAAAAAAAAATATTTTTTTACAAAAAAATTTGCAAAAATTTGAAAAAGTTTTTGACTCAATTTTTTGCAAAATTTTGAAAAACCACTATGCGCGTCAAATAGGCCCCAAAACGACAAATACGTGCCAAATACGCGTTTTTCGAATTTTTGCGTTTTTGACATTTTTGACCATTTTCAAAAAAACCGGTTTTTGGCCATTTTGGCCCAAAAATGCGAATTTTGGGAAAATCGCAAAATGCCCGTTCTCGCTCGAAATTCAATCATTTTTAAAACGGATTTCGGCGTTTTCGATGTAAATTAGGGACAAACAAATCCCGCACAACCATTTTTGGAACAAAAAAATTTTTCGCCGAAAAAGTCAAAAAAAAATATTTTTTTACAAAAAAGTTTGCAAAAATTTGAAAAAGTTTTTGACTCAATTTTTTGCAAAATTTTGAAAAACCACTATGCGCGTCAAATAGGCCCGAAAACGACAAATACGTGCCAAATACGCGTTTTTCGAATTTTTGCGTTTTTGACATTTTTGACCATTTTCAAAAAAACCGGTTTTTGGCCATTTTGGCCCAAAAATGTGAATTTTGGGAAAATCGCAAAATGCCCGTTCTCGCTCGAAATTCAATCATTTTTAAAACGGATTTCGGCGTTTTCGATGAAAATTAGGGACAAACAAATCCCGCACAACCATTTTTGGAACAAAAAAATTTTTCGCCGAAAAAGTCAAAAAAAAATATTTTTTTACAAAAAAATTTGCAAAAATTTGAAAAAGTTTTTGACCCAATTTTTTGCAAAATTTTGAAAAACCACTATGCGCGTCAAATAGGCCCGAAAACGACAAATACGTGCCAAATACGCGTTTTTCGAATTTTTGCGTTTTTGACATTTTTGACCATTTTCAAAAAAACCGGTTTTTGGCCATTTTGGCCCAAAAATGCGAATTTTGGGAAAATCGCAAAATGCCCGTTCTCGCTCGAAATTGAATCATTTTTAAAACGGATTTCGGCGTTTTCGATGAAAATTAGGGACAAACAAATCCCGCACAACCATTTTTGGAACAAAAAAAATTTTCGCCGAAAAAGTCAAAAAAAAATATTTTTTTACAAAAAAATTTGCAAAAATTTGAAAAAGTTTTTGACTCAATTTTTTGCAAAATTTTGAAAAACCACTATGCGCGTCAAATAGGCCCGAAAACGACAAATACGTGCCAAATACGCGTTTTTCGAATTTTTGCGTTTTTGACATTTTTGACCATTTTCAAAAAAACCGGTTTTTGGCCATTTTGGCCCAAAAATGTGAATTTTGGGAAAATCGCAAAATGCCCGTTCTCGCTCGAAATTCAATCATTTTTAAAACGGATTTCGGCGTTTTCGATGAAAATTAGGGACAAACAAATCCCGCACAACCATTTTTGGAACAAAAAAAATTTTCGCCGAAAAAGTCAAAAAAAAATATTTTTTTACAAAAAAATTTGCAAAAATTTGAAAAAGTTTTTGACCCAATTTTTTGCAAAATTTTGAAAAAACACTATGCGCGTCAAATAGGCCCGAAAACGACAAATACGTGCCAAATACGCGTTTTTCGAATTTTTGCGTTTTTGACATTTTTGACCATTTTCAAAAAAACCGGTTTTTGGCCATTTTGGCCCAAAAATGCGAATTTTGGGAAAATCGCAAAATGCCCGTTCTCGCTCGAAATTGAATCATTTTTAAAACGGATTTCGGCGTTTTCGATGAAAATTAGGGACAAACAAATCCCGCACAACCATTTTTGGAACAAAAAAAATTTTCGCCGAAAAAGTCAAAAAAAAATATTTTTTTACAAAAAAATTTGCAAAAATTTGAAAAAGTTTTTGACTCAATTTTTTGCAAAATTTTGAAAAACCACTATGCGCGTCAAATAGGCCCGAAAACGACAAATACGTGCCAAATACGCGTTTTTCGAATTTTTGCGTTTTTGACATTTTTGACCATTTTCAAAAAAACCGGTTTTTGGCCATTTTGGCGCCAAAATGTGAAATTTGGTGATTTTGGCAAAATCAGAAAATGACCGTTCTCGCTCGAAATTCAATCATTTTTAAAACGGATTTCGGCGTTTTCGATGAAAATTAGGGACAAACAAATCCCGCACAACCATTTTTGGAACAAAAAAATTTTTCGCCGAAAAAGTCAAAAAAAAATATTTTTTTACAAAAAAATTTGCAAAAATTTGAAAAAGTTTTTGACTCAATTTTTTGCAAAATTTTGAAAAACCACTATGCGCGTCAAATAGGCCCGAAAACGACAAATACGTGCCAAATACGCGTTTTTCGAATTTTTGCGTTTTTGACATTTTTGACCATTTTCAAAAAAACCGGTTTTTGGCCATTTTGGCCCAAAAATGCGAATTTTGGGAAAATCGCAAAATGCCCGTTCTCGCTCGAAATTGAATCATTTTTAAAACGGATTTCGGCGTTTTCGATGAAAATTAGGGACAAACAAATCCCGCACAACCATTTTTGGAACAAAAAAAATTTTCGCCGAAAAAGTCAAAAAAAAATATTTTTTTACAAAAAAATTTGCAAAAATTTGAAAAAGTTTTTGACTCAATTTTTTGCAAAATTTTGAAAAACCACTATGCGCGTCAAATAGGCCCGAAAACGACAAATACGTGCCAAATACGCGTTTTTCGAATTTTTGCGTTTTTGACATTTTTGACCATTTTCAAAAAAACCGGTTTTTGGCCATTTTGGCCCAAAAATGTGAATTTTGGGAAAATCGCAAAATGCCCGTTCTCGCTCGAAATTCAATCATTTTTAAAACGGATTTCGGCGTTTTCGATGAAAATTAGGGACAAACAAATCCCGCACAACCATTTTTGGAACAAAAAAATTTTCGCCGAAAAAGTCAAAAAAAAATATTTTTTTACAAAAAAATTTGCAAAAATTTGAAAAAGTTTTTGACCCAATTTTTTGCAAAATTTTGAAAAACCACTATGCGCGTCAAATAGGCCCGAAAAACGACAAATACGTGCCAAATACGCGTTTTTCGAATTTTTGCGTTTTTGACATTTTTGACCATTTTCAAAAAAACCGGTTTTTGGCCATTTTGGCCCAAAAATGTGAATTTTGGGAAAATCGCAAAATGCCCGTTCTCGCTCGAAATTGAATCATTTTTAAAACGGATTTCGGCGTTTTCGATGAAAATTAGGGACAAACAAATCCCGCACAACCATTTTTGGAACAAAAAAAATTTTCGCCGAAAAAGTCAAAAAAAAATATTTTTTTACAAAAAAATTTGCAAAAATTTGAAAAAGTTTTTGACTCAATTTTTTGCAAAATTTTGAAAAACCACTATGCGCGTCAAATAGGCCCGAAAACGACAAATACGTGCCAAATACGCGTTTTTCGAATTTTTGCGTTTTTGACATTTTTGACCATTTTCAAAAAAACCGGTTTTTGGCCATTTTGGCCCAAAAATGCGAATTTTGGGAAAATCGCAAAATGCCCGTTCTCGCTCGAAATTGAATCATTTTTAAAACGGATTTCGGCGTTTTCGATGAAAATTAGGGACAAACAAATCCCGCACAACCATTTTTGGAACAAAAAAAATTTTCGCCGAAAAAGTCAAAAAAAAATATTTTTTTACAAAAAAATTTGCAAAAATTTGAAAAAGTTTTTGACTCAATTTTTTGCAAAATTTTGAAAAACCACTATGCGCGTCAAATAGGCCCGAAAACGACAAATACGTGCCAAATACGCGTTTTTCGAATTTTTGCGTTTTTGACATTTTTGACCATTTTCAAAAAAACCGGTTTTTGGCCATTTTGGCCCAAAAATGTGAATTTTGGGAAAATCGCAAAATGCCCGTTCTCGCTCGAAATTGAATCATTTTTAAAACGGATTTCGGCGTTTTCGATGAAAATTAGGGACAAACAAATCCCGCACAACCATTTTTGGAACAAAAAAAATTTTCGCCGAAAAAGTCAAAAAAAAATATTTTTTTACAAAAAAATTTGCAAAAATTTGAAAAAGTTTTTGACCCAATTTTTTGCAAAATTTTGAAAAACCACTATGCGCGTCAAATAGGCCCGAAAACGACAAATACGTGCCAAATACGCGTTTTTCGAATTTTTGCGTTTTTGACATTTTTGACCATTTTCAAAAAAACCGGTTTTTGGCCATTTTGGCCCAAAAATGCGAATTTTGGGAAAATCGCAAAATGCCCGTTCTCGCTCGAAATTGAATCATTTTTAAAACGGATTTCGGCGTTTTCGATGTAAATTAGGGACAAACAAATCCCGCACAACCATTTTTGGAACAAAAAAAATTTTCGCCGAAAAAGTCAAAAAAAAATATTTTTTTACAAAAAAATTTGCAAAAATTTGAAAAAGTTTTTGACCCATTTTTTTGCAAAATTTTGAAAAACCACTATGCGCGTCAAATAGGCCCGAAAACGACAAATACGTGCCAAATACGCGTTTTTCGAATTTTTGCGTTTTTGACATTTTTGACCATTTTCAAAAAAACCGGTTTTTGGCCATTTTGGCCCAAAAATGTGAATTTTGGGAAAATCGCAAAATGCCCGTTCTCGCTCGAAATTCAACTATTTTTTTGAATTTAAATTGGGTGGTTACCATTTTTAATATGGTTTGTTTGTCAGGCCTCCTTATTTTGAAGGTTGATTGTAAATTTACTAACCTGTCATGATGGTTTTTATTATTTTTTATTATTATTATTTTTTTTTTAGGAGGAAAAATTTGTAGCTGTATTACTTTGTAAATATTGGACGAAAAGCTTAGCACATTTCTAGATCAATGGCACAGTTGTTGTGAATTAGTCGTGAGCATGGCTTTAGTGTTTCCAAAATTTCTCTGAGTATTGCTTGCAACCTTTCCATTCGGTGTGATATTGGGTTTCTATAGTAACATGGGTGCTGTGGTGAGCTGTTGGTGTTGCTGGCATTGATGGACCTTTTCTTTTGATATGCCAATGTACAGTGCATTTTCTCTTTTGGTCTCCAGGCTTTAGTGGATTTTTGTTTGTCGTGTGCTTGGATACCTACCACCACGACTACTGTAGGGCTGCTTCTCATCGCTTACTGTTGTAACCCTGTGCTGTGTGCACCAAGGTTTGTGGGGAAGTTAGCGCAAAATATAAAGTACCTATATAACCATCAGGATTGAGGAGTTGTAATTTTCTATATAACAAGCAAAAATAATGTTCATTGGTGGTCTATATAGTCATCAAAACGGCCATCCAGGAACTTACTCCAGTGAAACTGTAAAAGTATAGATTATTGAGGTGAGAGGGCAATCCAAAAAGTAGGCCCCCTCTCTTCAGCCCTTTGTAGGAAGGTTGGAACACCGTGACTTGTATATTAGAAAATGTATATATAGTCATCACAATAATCAACTAGGTAGCTTCTATAGTGAAACTGTGAAAGTATACATTGTTGAGGTGAGAGGGTAATCCAAAAAGTAGGCCTCCTCTCTTCAGCCCCTTGTAGGAAACACCGTGACTTGTAGATTAGAAAATGTATATATATTCATCACAAAAAGCAACTAGGTAGCTTCTATAGTGAAACTGTAAAAGTATAGATTGTTGAGGTGAGAGGGCAATCCAAAGAAATAGGCCTCCTCTCTTCAGCCCTTTGTAGGAAGGTTGGAACACCGTGACTTGTAGATTAGAGAATGTATATATAGTCATCACAATAATCAACTAGGTAGCTTCTATAGTGAAACTGTGAAAGTATACATTGCTGAGGTGAGAGGGTAATCCAAAAAGTAGGCCTCCTCTCTTCAGCCCCTTGTAGGAAACACCGTGACTTGTAGATTAGAAAATGTATATATATTCATCACAAAAAGCAACTAGGTAGCTTCTATAGTGAAACTGTAAAAGTATAGATTGTTGAGGTGAGAGGGCAATCCAAAGAAATAGGCCTCCTCTCTTCAGCCCTTTGTAGGAAGGTTGGAACACCGTGACTTGTAGATTAGAGAATGTATATATAGTCATCACAATAATCAACTAGGTAGCTTCTATAGTGAAACTGTGAAAGTATACATTGCTGAGGTGAGAGGGTAATCCAAAAAGTAGGCCTCCTCTCTTCAGCCCCTTGTAGGAAACACCATGACTTGTAGATTAGAAAATGTATATATATTCATCACAAAAAGCAACTAGGTAGCTTCTATAGTGAAACTGTAAAAGTATAGATTGTTGAGGTGAGAGGGCAATCCAAAGAAATAGGCTCCCTCTCTTCAGCCCCTTGTAGGAAACACCGTGACTTGTAGATTAGAATATATATATATATATCCGTCACAACAATCAACTAGGTGGCTTCTATAGTGAAACTGTAAAAGTATAGATTGCTGAGGTGAGAGGGCAATCCAAAAAGTAGGACCCTCTCTTCAGCCCCTTGTAGGAAACACCATGACTTGTAGATTAGAAAATGTATATATATTCATCACAAAAAGCAACTAGGTAGCTTCTATAGTGAAACTGTGAAAGTATAGATTATTGAGGTCAGAGGGCAATCCAAAAAATAGGCCCCCTCTCTTCAGCCCCTTGTAGGAAGGTTGGAACACGGTGACTTGTATATTAGAATATATATATATATATATATAGTCATCACAAAAAGCAACTAGGTGGCTTCTATAGTGAAACTGTAAAAGTATAGATTGTTGAGGTGAGAGGGCAATCCAAAGAAATAGGCCCCCTCTCTTCAGCCCCTTGTAGGAAACACCGTGACTTGTAGATTAGAAAATGTATATATATATATATAGTCATCACAAAAAGCAACTAGGTAGCTTCTATAGTGAAACTGTAAAAGTATAGATTGTTGAGGTGAGAGGGCAATCCAAAAAGGATTGCTGTTTTAAAAAGAAGTGCCTTCCTTTTTTCAGAAATTTTCTCGCCCTTAGGAAGTCGTCCGCAGCTACGAATAAGAAATCATGTACAAACGCCTCGTATGGAGTCCTGATAGAGATGAACACGACTCCTGGCGACCGAAGCGCGCGCGTCCAAAATCAAGGAAGGAAGAAGTCGCGCCACTCCCCGGGGACGACGAGTGGATGGTGGCCATTCGAACAACGAGGAGACAAGAATTCAGGAACCCCTCATGGACGATGCGGAGTGCGATCCGAGAGGTGCTGCTCGAGGGTATGAAGGACCCCAATCATTTGAACCTATTCGGCTTTCTCCAGCTCTATTACAGGGATGTTCCAGAGAACGTGGCGCGCTTCACCGTGGGGGACTTCCTCCGGGACCCCCGGCGATGTATGAAGGACAAGGACCGGCGAAAAGATATTGGGATGAGTATGAGTCAGATGCGGAGTAGGCTGCGCGAGAAACTGCTTTATGTCTCGTACGACTTATTCTCGTGCCATATCAAGACGCTAGGGGACTGGGCCAAGAAGGGAAGGTCGGAAAGAGTGGAGGCTATTGTACGAAACCTCCTGGACGAAGCGGTGAAGCAGGCGCAGGAGCACGACCAAGCGGAAAAGCACGACCCAGCGCCGTTGCCGGAGCCTTTGTCCTCCTTGTCCTCGTGCTCCAGACAGGAAAGCGGCTCCTCGTCGGATGTGGAGGTATTAAGTGTGGTCCTTCCACCGGGAAAACAAGAAGACAGCCCCACATCCGGGACACAGCCATGGAACTGACAGCACAGAGAAGAGGCCTCGCCCGATGTGGAGTTCTTGGGCGTGAACCTCCCTAGACACCGGAAACGAGCCGTTTCCCACCAGCCCCAGCCCCACCAAGACAGGAGATTCCCACGGGGCAAGCATCGCAGAAGATAACCACGAGGGAATAGGGGATAGGAGAGCCACGACCAACACCCAAATCCTCATGTACACGTTTGTTTGCTTGCTTTTTTGGTATGTCTATGGAAAGCGATTTCATAGGAGAAAGGTTCCACACTCCTCGGGAGCCTGGCTTCCAGCAAACCACCTTATGTCCACGAAACACATTTCTTCCCACCACACCCCTTTTCTTTTCTTTTCGGTAGACCACCGCAACATTAAAGAATTCCACACAACGAAGCCAGTGAAATCGTGCATGCCCCGGAGACGACCACAAGCAGGAGAAGCATCTGGACAAGAAGCCCCGCGGTCCCGGAAGCGGAAGCGGGAGCTGTCGACCCGCCAATCGGGTCCGGTCTGTAACCCGCCCCGCCGCATACTGCGTATTGTGGAGAACAGCCCCCCCACACTGGAGGCGGAGGTGGATTCCCCGCCCTGCTCCGTACTGGATGTTTTGGAGGACAGTCTTTCCTCCCTGGAGGCGAAGGTGCACCACCCGGCCCGCCCAATACTGCGTTTTGTGAATGACGGCCCACCCACACTGGAAGCGGAGGTGGACTCCCCGGCCCGCCCTGCCACGCCAAGACGGGAAGTCTCCATACCCCGGAAGGATTCTCTACCTATTAAACCAACATAACCTATGTTAAGGAAGATGCAATAGTGGGGCTGCAGAAATATACATTGTGGGTGCGTGAAAAATAAGTGTTCCCACGACAACCTCCTCTCTTCCCCCTCTCCCTCGGTGGGTATGCCGTGCCGAGGATAACAACTGTCTGAAACAGCCCCCCATGCGGGGGTGTTTTTAGAGCAAGGGGAAGAGGGTTATCCTAAAAAAATGGGACCCCTATGAGTGCTATGGTGTTGCGTTCCCCCATTGTTTTTCTTGTTGTTTTTGTATGGAGAAAACACAGTTCAGTCAAGGAACGTTCAGTGAAGTCAGTCCCATTTTGGAGAAGTCGCTTATGGAAGCGCACGGATCGCCCGGACCCGGTGAACATGGCAGCGACGTGGGCCTCTCCCCTTGGGATGTTTGGTACTGCCGAGCCACCACCCTTTGCCCTCCCCTCACGTATACGATGACGACGCCGGTGCCTTACGTGTTGACAGAGAGTATGAATGACCCCGATAACCTGAACCTGCTTCAGTTTCTGGAGCTGACGTGCCAGGAGGTGCCGCTGCACCTGGTCCGGTTCTCCGTGGGGGATTTTATCCGGGACCCCGAGCGGTGCATTCCAGAGGATATGCTACGCAAAGACATTTTGGACAAGCTGGATCGCATGCGGTGCGATTTGTATGGACAGCTGCTCGAGCAGTGTAATTTGTTCGCCGCGGCACACATCGAGACGCTGGAGGACTGGGTTCAGAAGGGGTCGTCGGTGAACGTAGGTGCGATTGCACGAAGCCTCCTGGAGGAAGCCCTTTGGAGCGCCCGAGAGCAGCAGGTGCACGCCCAACCACCCACCCCTGCGTCCTCGTCGTCCCTCCAAGACAGTTCCTTTTCTTCATAGGTCCTAATCCCTCCTCCGTCCGTAGCCCTTCCCCACAAGGGCAGTGAAAACCCATAAACAAGCGCTGTTTCCTTAGACTTTCGTTTTCTTTCTTTTTCTTGTGGATTGGTTAGGGAGAGCCAA
>NHOR01000169.1:0-16969 GCA_002287245.1 Trypanosoma congolense
AACCCTAACCCTAACCCTAACCCTAACCCTAACCCTAACCCTAACTAACCCTAACCTAACCCTAACCCTAACCCTAACCCTAACCTCTAACCCTAACCCTAACCCTAACCCTAACCCTAACCCTAACCCTAACCCTAACCCTAACCCTAACCCTAACCCTAACCCTAACCCTAACCCTAACCCTAACCCTAACCCTAACCCTAACCCTAACCCTAACCCTAACCCTAACCCTAACCCTAACCCTAACCCTAACCCTAACCCTAACCCTAACCCTAACCCTAACCCTAACCCTAACCCTAACCCTAACCCTAACCCTAACCCTAACCCGTTGGAGGGATGGGGAGAGATGAAGGTGGGGGCATGGGCTGTCAATGAGGTGGAAGGCGGGCCCAAGGAGTGAACGGGCGGATAAGAGGGTTGTTTCATTTTATGAAGGGGACCCGGAGGTGTCGGAGGGGTGAAAGGATCGTGGAGCTGTTTTCCGTTTCAGAGGAATGGGAAATGGGATGGCTCTCAGTCGTGTATGGGGGTGGAGTTTCGGTTCGGAGTGTGACTGAGTTGTTGAAGAGTCTTGGAGGTTTCTTTGCGATCACCCATTTCGTCTTTGGATGGTGCTTTTGATGGTTACAGACTTGGTTGAAGTGATGTCGGGTTCTTCCATTTCCGATGGTTCCATTTACCACTCTAAGGCTTTCCACAGCTGAGGAGTTTCTCGGCTTGATTCAAGTCGTACGTCGTAGCGCACAGATACGCGCTCGCACCTGTCCGGAGTCCTCCAGATGTTTAAAGGACTGTCCGGTCAATCTGCCTGTCGTCCGATTTCCGAGAATGGAGGCGGAATTGTCTAAGGCGCGCCCAATATTTGTTCCAGATCTTCTGGTCAAAGATGGCTGGAGAACTGGCTCCGGCGCTATCAGTTTCCACTGCGGAACTGCCCTCACCATGACCACAGGAGGCCCAGTCTTGAAGATTATCACGGCCGATAATTTAGCCCCCTCGATTTTCCCCGGAACACTTCATTGTGGCCCGGGAGAATGAAGCTGTTGCCGATCCGATCGTGCAGAGATAGAGAAGAGCGTCTCGAATGGATTTCCCTAAGCGATGCGAATCGAAAGGCTTGTCAGAGAGCACCCAATTTTTGCGAGTTCCACGCTGCGGATACTCGCCTGCCAATTCTGTGAGGCATCTCTCGAAAGACTCACCATTCTGGCCAAAAAAAATGAGGGGCGCTAGAGCCATTCCGCCATTCCACCGTTTTCTTTTCATGCCGGCAGTACCGCACTGAGAAGGCACCAGAGAACGTCATGATTATTTTTATTGTGATTTTTTTCGGGCTCTCTCGGGCTCCTAAGTGCCATCCTAATTGCTTTCTCCTTCCCTCACATTTTCGACGCCAAAGTCTCCCTCCGTATCTCTCATCCTCACCAATTAGAATGGACGAAATAAAATTTCTTAAGGTGCCTTTCCTCAGTTTTGAATTTTGTATATTTTTTTTATGACGTTGTCTTATGCGTTTTGTAAAAAATTATTTTTCAGTTATAGAATGCGTTTTGGAGGGATTTTGCCTGAGCGGGATAAGGAAGACAATGACGTGATCTGCCAGACTCACATTGCTTCTAAATACGATCATTCCAGCGTCTCTTCCTCTTTCTTTCTCATGAGTCATTCGCGCCGCATAGGGACGGCTCTCGAACTCTCCTTCGATTTCCTTTTCCGCCTCGCATCACTCTCCATTTTTATTTACACCACGCAGGTTGCTCGGCGGCTGCGTGGGAGGGTCTTGTGCGCTCTGATTTGCTGCCTCGGCGGGAGCCTCGTTCCGCGTTGATTCCTCATTTCCTATGACGAAGTATTTTACAGTCTCCCCTCTTTGATCATCACATTTATTGGAATCCTCCAGCTGTTTTTATGCAATGCCGACCATAATGCCGTCTCTCGATTCTTCATCACCACACTGACCGGTTGCGAGGGCTGATTTGCCTGTTTTGTTTGATTCGACACCTCGATAAACTCTCGCTCTCATTCCTTCTTTTCTGACATTGTATTCTTTTTGTTCCATAACTTCATGGAGAGGAGAAAAAGGTGAGTAAATCAATTCATAGTGATATCATATTTTTTTCGTGCACACAAAAATTTCCTGTGATATTTTTTGTGGTATTTTTTTGAGAATCACAAATAGATAAAGAGGAGGTTGGTAAAGAGTTTTTTTCCCTATCAAAAAGAATGGAAATATTCGTGTTGTCGAGGTTGTCCTTCCCAGCCCCACTTTCGCGATCGTACGCGCCTCACACTTTGCTTTTGAAAAGGAGAAGGTCTGCTCGATTTATGAGAATATTTTCCTCGACATTTTTCGCTTCCCGCCTCTTGGTGTAATAGCTTACGAATTGGGTGTGCCAGGAGATTTCTTTATGTTTTTTAAGAGTCGCGCTGTAATCACCGCAGATGCTTTCGTTTTCTTCTCTGTATGGTCCGGACTTGGAGCTTCATCCCCACTCCCATCATACTCTTTAACCTCACATCGATTCGTACTTTTCCCACTGCGTCCGAAAATCTTTTCGTCCTCATTCTTTTCCGCTCCCTTCCCAATCGTCCTCACATACTCTTTCAGCAAAACAGCATGTTTTCTGATTTTTTCTTTTCAGCCAAAATTTATCCTCTGCACAGATTGTCCATTCTTCTCGAGAAATTCGGTGAAAGACTTAATGGCTTTTAGACTACCGGACCCGGACTTGATTTGTTTCCATTCGCCGAGTCCACCAATATCCTTCCAACTTTTCGGTAACCAAATTTTTGGGTGGCTTGGTTGACGTGACTCAATACCCTCCCACACACACGCAGAAAAGGTCGTTGAAAAGAGTTTTTTTCCGGCCGCTTTTTCTCCGTTCCAACAACTTTTAGTCGCTTTCGGTATCAACAAAAACACTCACATTATCATCCCCAACAGCCGTCCATCTCCCCTCATCTTTTTCTTTGCTGGCCTTATACGCGAGCTCTCGGTTATCTGGAATCTTTCTCTCCACCTCAGTGATGAGATTTTCAATTTCTTTATGGGCCTCCTGTCGATTCTTCGCGTCCGTGGAGACGGGCGTTTTCGAGAAATTTCTTCGTCACCCACAGCATCTTTCGAAATCATCCACGTCATCTGTCGTTGCATTGCAAAGCGCTTCCATTTATTTCACAATTTCCCTGTCCTTGTTTTCGTCGTCTGCGTAATCCGTTACATCCGTAACCATGCGGTCCGCTTCCTCCAGAATTCCGCAGAACAAATTGAATTCATTTTCGCTGGAATGCTGGCCCTAACTCCCACGCACAACACCAGTGCCACCAGCGCAAAGTTCATTATCATTTCTTTAATCTACGTAAGAAAAAAGAATTAGAATTTTCATTTTTTCTCAAGGATGACTCTGGTGATATCTTGGCACAATGAGGCTAATATCGAGAGTGATCGAGATTTCTGATTACCTCCTCCTTCATAATCAACAAGCTAAGAATATTTTTCAGGTGACGCAGTTTTGGAAGCAATTTCCCACATTGTTTCGACATCACTCGGAATCCTCGATTGATCTAGATGGTCTTTGACGAAACACCAACAGAGATTCCCTAAATTTCTCATTCAAGAAAGCGATGAGATGCGTCTTTCCAGTATTCAAATCTCCTCTGAAAAATACCTTCCATCGCACTGAAAAGCATTCACCTCGTATTCTTGGAGAGATGGCTTCTTTCCTGTGGGTCTCTCTCTCCCCTCTTTGCAATTTCGAATGAAAATATTTTCCGTTGTTGGTGAATGATAAGAGCTAAAGCGCCTCGATCAGATCCAATGTTTCGGCGGGATCGCATTCAGTGACATCTAAGAAACAGGATGTCATTAAATTTTTTGTAATGAATGCCTTTCAGACTGCGAAGAATGAATTCTAGGATTTCGACGGCACGAAAAAATAAAAGGGATTGATGCTATTGCTGCTCTCACCAGAGTGGAAGGAGATCTTCCGCCTCAGAATCCAACAAATTTCCACACGCTTTATCACGCTCCAAAAAATTATTTTTCCTCGCCTCCTTCGAATGATTCTCTCACAGAAAAAAATTTCATGGCTCAATGAAAAAGCTGACACGCCAGCGAGTGTGGTTTTCCAAAATTTGGGATGATGAAGAACCGCCAAGCAGACAAAAATTAGAATCAGTTACGGTAGCTGGAATGAATTCCTTCTTACAGAGATTAGAGTTCTGATAATAATCTCAAGGGAAAAGGATTCTGTGTCCGCATTGTCTCGCTATTTTTAGAAATTTTAGTGTGACTAATGTTCAGCTTTCGCCGAGAGAAAAAAGACATAAAAATATCAAATCGGAAAGAACAATAAATTCCATGCAACACAAATTTCATTATCGCAACAAATTCCGCTTTTCATCATCCCTTTCAGAATCAGAACACCATCACCGGTTGAGATGTTGGGGTGGGGTTTAGGGCTCGAGATTGAATTTGTTTCTCACTACAAGAAGCATGTGAGTGTGTCAATATCAACATTTCACATGTCATTACACATCTCCATAAGAGGACACATGATGGAATATTAGTTCCTCCATTCAAGTCCTTCTTGAAGAATATAATTTGCCCTTCGTTATAAGCGCCTAACCATAGCGTCAGTGCCCTTAATCTTCCCCACTATAAGTTGAATACCTCGGTCGCCAATTCTCACAATAAATGCAAAGAACTAAAAATAATAAATTCAAAAAAGAAATCTTCCTTGCAAGAAAAATAATTAGAATTTATAATTTCTCTCAGGGATGACTCTGGTGATATCTTGGCGCGATGAGGCTGACATCTCCAGTCTTCGAGAGTCGACTCCTCCTTCATTAATAGCCCGCAATTTAATGAGAATATTTTCCTCAATCAATGCCGCATTAGGGGAAGGCTCTCATATTTTTCGACATCACTCAGCACCCTCTGCTAATCTAAATGGAACTTGACGAAACACAGACAGAGATTCCTTAAAATTTCCGATTCAAGAAATCCATGAGACGCGTCTTTACAGCATTCAAATTCTCCTCTGAAAAATATCTTCCATCTCACTGAAAAGCATTCACCTCGTATTCTTGGAGAGATGGCTTCACCACCTGTAGGCCTCCTCTTACCTCTTAGCAATTTGCAATTTGGAATGAAAATATTTTCCGTTGTTGGTGAATAATAAGAGCTAAAGCGCCTCGATCAGATCCAATGTTTCGGTGGGCTCGCATTCAGTGACATCTAAGAAACAGGATGTTATTAAATTTTTTGCAATGGATGTCTTTCAGACTGCGAAGAATGAATTCTAGGATTTCGACCACACGAAAAAATAAAAGGGATTGATGATATTGCTGCTCTCACCACAGTAGAAAGAAATCAGTCGCCTCAAAAATCAACGTCCAGCCCTGCGCCGTACCACTCTCAACGAATTTTATTTCCCCTCAACTCTTCCAAATATTTCTTTCACAGGTAAAGACGGCAAGGCTCAATGCAAAAGCTGATAAACCAATCAGTGTGGCTTCCGGAGAGTCAGCAAACAGACAAAAAATAGAATGGGTTCAAGTAGCTAGAATGAACTCATTCTTTCCGGGCAACGCAAACCTTGATAAAAATATCCGAGGAGAAGGATACTGCCTCCAGAATGTCTCACTGTTTTTCGAAAATTTGTTGTCACCAACGTACAATTCTTGCTGCTGTAAAAAAAGGTAGAAAAATTCCAAATATGAAAGACAATAAATTTCATACACACAACAAAACCGCCACTCTATCAGAATTATTTCCTACACTGATATCTTCACCTATAGAGATCCTGGGGCGAACGAGTTAGGGTTAGAATATCAGCATTCTCTTCGATTCCTATTAGCAGAATCACGTGAGGATATCAATGAAGACATTCAGCTAAAAAGCCATAACACAACACCACAAAAGCACACGAAAGAAATACTATTTTCTCTACTGAAGAATTTCAGATGTGATACAGCTCCATTGCTTTAGTAAATGCGACCCAACGTGAGAAGATATAATCACTCCAACAAAGTACAAAAAGAAATCAACAACCGCCCCTAATAAACATGGGAAACACCTGCAAAAAAACATCAGAACAAGACAGAGAAAAATTAAACAAACAACAAAAAAAAGTAATAAAAAAATAAAATTCAGAAAAAGTTTTTGACCCAATTTTTTGCAAAATTTTGAAAAACCACTATGCGCGTCAAATAGGCCCGAAAACGACAAATACGTGCCAAATACGCGTTTTTCGAATTTTTGCGTTTTTGACATTTTTGACCATTTTCAAAAAAACCGGTTTTTGGCCATTTTGGCCCAAAAATGTGAATTTTGGGAAAATCGCAAAATGCCCGTTCTCGCTCGAAATTGAATCATTTTTAAAACGGATTTCGGCGTTTTCGATGTAAATTAGGGACAAACAAATCCCGCACAACCATTTTTGGAACAAAAAAAATTTTCGCCGAAAAAGTCAAAAAAAAATATTTTTTTACAAAAAAGTTTGCAAAAATTTGAAAAAGTTTTTGACCCAATTTTTTGCAAAATTTTGAAAAACCACTATGCGCGTCAAATAGGCCCGAAAACGACAAATACGTGCCAAATACGCGTTTTTCGAATTTTTGCGTTTTGACATTTTTGACCATTTTCAAAAAAACCGGTTTTTGGCCATTTTGGCCCAAAAATGTGAATTTTGGGAAAATCGCAAAATGCCCGTTCTCGCTCGAAATTCAATCATTTTTAAAACGGATTTCGGCGTTTTCGATGAAAATTAGGGACAAACAAATCCCGCACAACCATTTTTGGAACAAAAAAAAATTTCGCCGAAAAAGTCAAAAAAAAATATTTTTTTACAAAAAAATTTGCAAAAATTTGAAAAAGTTTTTGACCCAATTTTTTGCAAAATTTTGAAAAACCACTATGCGCGTCAAATAGGCCCCAAAACGACAAATACGTGCCAAATACGCGTTTTTCGAATTTTTGCGTTTTTGACATTTTTGACCATTTTCAAAAAAACCGGTTTTTGGCCATTTTGGCCCAAAAATGTGAATTTTGGGAAAATCGCAAAATGCCCGTTCTCGCTCGAAATTGAATCATTTTTAAAACGGATTTCGGCGTTTTCGATGTAAATTAGGGACAAACAAATCCCGCACAACCATTTTTGGAACAAAAAAAATTTTCGCCGAAAAAGTCAAAAAAAAATATTTTTTTACAAAAAAGTTTGCAAAAATTTGAAAAAGTTTTTGACCCAATTTTTTGCAAAATTTTGAAAAACCACTATGCGCGTCAAATAGGCCCGAAAACGACAAATACGTGCCAAATACGCGTTTTTTCGAATTTTTGCGTTTTTGACATTTTTGACCATTTTCAAAAAAACCGGTTTTTGGCCATTTTGGCCCAAAAATGTGAATTTTGGGAAAATCGCAAAATGCCCGTTCTCGCTCGAAATTGAATCATTTTTAAAACGGATTTCGGCGTTTTCGATGTAAATTAGGGACAAACAAATCCCGCACAACCATTTTTGGAACAAAAAAAAATTTCGCCGAAAAAGTCAAAAAAAAATATTTTTTTACAAAAAAATTTGCAAAAATTTGAAAAAGTTTTTGACCCAATTTTTTGCAAAATTTTGAAAAACCACTATGCGCGTCAAATAGGCCCCAAAACGACAAATACGTGCCAAATACGCGTTTTTCGAATTTTTGCGTTTTTGACATTTTTGACCATTTTCAAAAAAAACCGGTTTTTGGCCATTTTGGCCCAAAAATGTGAATTTTGGGAAAATCGCAAAATGCCCGTTCTCGCTCGAAATTGAATCATTTTTAAAACGGATTTCGGCGTTTTCGATGTAAATTAGGGACAAACAAATCCCGCACAACCATTTTTGGAACAAAAAAAATTTTCGCCGAAAAAGTCAAAAAAAATATTTTTTTACAAAAAAGTTTGCAAAAATTTGAAAAAGTTTTTGACCCAATTTTTTGCAAAATTTTGAAAAACCACTATGCGCGTCAAATAGGCCCCAAAACGACAAATACGTGCCAAATACGCGTTTTTCGAATTTTTGCGTTTTTGACATTTTTGACCATTTTCAAAAAAACCGGTTTTTGGCCATTTTGGCCCAAAAATGTGAATTTTGGGAAAATCGCAAAATGCCCGTTCTCGCTCGAAATTCAATCATTTTTAAAACGGATTTCGGCGTTTTCGATGAAAATTAGGGACAAACAAATCCCGCACAACCATTTTTGGAACAAAAAAAATTTTCGCCGAAAAAGTCAAAAAAAAATATTTTTTTACAAAAAAGTTTGCAAAAATTTGAAAAAGTTTTTGACCCAATTTTTTGCAAAATTTTGAAAAACCACTATGCGCGTCAAATAGGCCCCAAAACGACAAATACGTGCCAAATACGCGTTTTTCGAATTTTTGCGTTTTTGACATTTTTGACCATTTTCAAAAAAACCGGTTTTTGGCCATTTTGGCCCAAAAATGTGAATTTTGGGAAAATCGCAAAATGCCCGTTCTCGCTCGAAATTGAATCATTTTTAAAACGGATTTCGGCGTTTTCGATGTAAATTAGGGACAAACAAATCCCGCACAACCATTTTTGGAACAAAAAAAATTTTCGCCGAAAAAGTCAAAAAAAAATATTTTTTTACAAAAAAGTTTGCAAAAATTTGAAAAAGTTTTTGACCCAATTTTTTGCAAAATTTTGAAAAACCACTATGCGCGTCAAATAGGCCCGAAAACGACAAATACGTGCCAAATACGCGTTTTTCGATTTTTTGCGTTTTTGACATTTTTGACCATTTTCAAAAAAACCGGTTTTTGGCCATTTTGGCCCAAAAATGTGAATTTTGGGAAAATCGCAAAATGCCCGTTCTCGCTCGAAATTGAATCATTTTTAAAACGGATTTCGGCGTTTTCGATGAAAATTAGGGACAAACAAATCCCGCACAACCATTTTTTGGAACAAAAAAAATTTTCGCCGAAAAAGTCAAAAAAAAATATTTTTTTACAAAAAAGTTTGCAAAAATTTGAAAAAGTTTTTGACCCAATTTTTTGCAAAATTTTGAAAAACCACTATGCGCGTCAAATAGGCCCCAAAACGACAAATACGTGCCAAATACGCGTTTTTCGAATTTTTGCGTTTTTGACATTTTTGACCATTTTCAAAAAAACCGGTTTTTGGCCATTTTGGCCCAAAAATGTGAATTTTGGGAAAATCGCAAAATGCCCGTTCTCGCTCGAAATTGAATCATTTTTAAAACGGATTTCGGCGTTTTCGATGTAAATTAGGGACAAACAAATCCCGCACAACCATTTTTGGAACAAAAAAAATTTTCGCCGAAAAAGTCAAAAAAAAATATTTTTTTACAAAAAAGTTTGCAAAAATTTGAAAAAGTTTTTGACCCAATTTTTTGCAAAATTTTGAAAAACCACTATGCGCGTCAAATAGGCCCCAAAACGACAAATACGTGCCAAATACGCGTTTTTCGAATTTTTGCGTTTTTGACATTTTTGACCATTTTCAAAAAAACCGGTTTTTGGCCATTTTGGCCCAAAAATGTGAATTTTGGGAAAATCGCAAAATGCCCGTTCTCGCTCGAAATTGAATCATTTTTAAAACGGATTTCGGCGTTTTCGATGTAAATTAGGGACAAACAAATCCCGCACAACCATTTTTGGAACAAAAAAAATTTTCGCCGAAAAAGTCAAAAAAAAATATTTTTTTACAAAAAATTTGCAAAAATTTGAAAAAGTTTTTGACCCAATTTTTTGCAAAATTTTGAAAAACCACTATGCGCGTCAAATAGGCCCCAAAACGACAAATACGTGCCAAATACGCGTTTTTCGAATTTTTGCGTTTTTGACATTTTTGACCATTTTCAAAAAAACCGGTTTTTGGCCATTTTGGCCCAAAAATGTGAATTTTGGGAAAATCGCAAAATGCCCGTTCTCGCTCGAAATTGAATCATTTTTAAAACGGATTTCGGCGTTTTCGATGTAAATTAGGGACAAACAAATCCCGCACAACCATTTTTGGAACAAAAAAAATTTTCGCCGAAAAAGTCAAAAAAAAATATTTTTTTACAAAAAAGTTTGCAAAAATTTGAAAAAGTTTTTGACCCAATTTTTTGCAAAATTTTGAAAAACCACTATGCGCGTCAAATAGGCCCGAAAACGACAAATACGTGCCAAATACGCGTTTTTCGAATTTTTGCGTTTTTGACATTTTTGACCATTTTCAAAAAAACCGGTTTTTGGCCATTTTGGCCCAAAAATGTGAATTTTGGGAAAATCGCAAAATGCCCGTTCTCGCTCGAAATTGAATCATTTTTAAAACGGATTTCGGCGTTTTCGATGTAAATTAGGGACAAACAAATCCCGCACAACCATTTTTGGAACAAAAAAAATTTTCGCCGAAAAAGTCAAAAAAAAATATTTTTTTACAAAAAAGTTTGCAAAAATTTGAAAAAGTTTTTGACCCAATTTTTTGCAAAATTTTGAAAAACCACTATGCGCGTCAAATAGGCCCCAAAACGACAAATACGTGCCAAATACGCGTTTTTCGAATTTTTGCGTTTTTGACATTTTTGACCATTTTCAAAAAAAACCGGTTTTTGGCCATTTTGGCCCAAAAATGTGAATTTTGGGAAAATCGCAAAATGCCCGTTCTCGCTCGAAATTGAATCATTTTTAAAACGGATTTCGGCGTTTTCGATGTAAATTAGGGACAAACAAATCCCGCACAACCATTTTTGGAACAAAAAAAATTTTCGCCGAAAAAGTCAAAAAAAAATATTTTTTTACAAAAAAGTTTGCAAAAATTTGAAAAAGTTTTTGACCCAATTTTTTGCAAAATTTTGAAAAACCACTATGCGCGTCAAATAGGCCCGAAAACGACAAATACGTGCCAAATACGCGTTTTTCGAATTTTTGCGTTTTTGACATTTTTGACCATTTTCAAAAAAACCGGTTTTTGGCCATTTTGGCCCAAAAATGTGAATTTTGGGAAAATCGCAAAATGCCCGTTCTCGCTCGAAATTGAATCATTTTTAAAACGGATTTCGGCGTTTTCGATGAAAATTAGGGACAAACAAATCCCGCACAACCATTTTTGGAACAAAAAAAATTTTCGCCGAAAAAGTCAAAAAAAAATATTTTTTTACAAAAAAGTTTGCAAAAATTTGAAAAAGTTTTTGACCCAATTTTTTGCAAAATTTTGAAAAACCACTATGCGCGTCAAATAGGCCCCAAAACGACAAATACGTGCCAAATACGCGTTTTTCGAATTTTTGCGTTTTTGACATTTTTGACCATTTTCAAAAAAACCGGTTTTTGGCCATTTTGGCCCAAAAATGTGAATTTTGGGAAAATCGCAAAATGCCCGTTCTCGCTCGAAATTGAATCATTTTTAAAACGGATTTCGGCGTTTTCGATGTAAATTAGGGACAAACAAATCCCGCACAACCATTTTTGGAACAAAAAAAATTTTCGCCGAAAAAGTCAAAAAAAAATATTTTTTTACAAAAAAGTTTGCAAAAATTTGAAAAAGTTTTTGACCCAATTTTTTGCAAAATTTTGAAAAACCACTATGCGCGTCAAATAGGCCCCAAAACGACAAATACGTGCCAAATACGCGTTTTTCGAATTTTTGCGTTTTTGACATTTTTGACCATTTTCAAAAAAAACCGGTTTTTGGCCATTTTGGCCCAAAAATGTGAATTTTGGGAAAATCGCAAAATGCCCGTTCTCGCTCGAAATTGAATCATTTTTAAAACGGATTTCGGCGTTTTCGATGTAAATTAGGGACAAACAAATCCCGCACAACCATTTTTGGAACAAAAAAAATTTTCGCCGAAAAAGTCAAAAAAAAATATTTTTTTACAAAAAAGTTTGCAAAAATTTGAAAAAGTTTTTGACCCAATTTTTTGCAAAATTTTGAAAAACCACTATGCGCGTCAAATAGGCCCCAAAACGACAAATACGTGCCAAATACGCGTTTTTCGAATTTTTGCGTTTTTGACATTTTTGACCATTTTCAAAAAAACCGGTTTTTGGCCATTTTGGCCCAAAAATGTGAATTTTGGGAAAATCGCAAAATGCCCGTTCTCGCTCGAAATTGAATCATTTTTAAAACGGATTTCGGCGTTTTCGATGTAAATTAGGGACAAACAAATCCCGCACAACCATTTTTGGAACAAAAAAAATTTTCGCCGAAAAAGTCAAAAAAAAATATTTTTTTACAAAAAAGTTTGCAAAAATTTGAAAAAGTTTTTGACCCAATTTTTTGCAAAATTTTGAAAAACCACTATGCGCGTCAAATAGGCCCGAAAACGACAAATACGTGCCAAATACGCGTTTTTTCGAATTTTTGCGTTTTTGACATTTTTGACCATTTTCAAAAAAAACCGGTTTTTGGCCATTTTGGCCCAAAAATGTGAATTTTGGGAAAATCGCAAAATGCCCGTTCTCGCTCGAAATTGAATCATTTTTAAAACGGATTTCGGCGTTTTCGATGTAAATTAGGGACAAACAAATCCCGCACAACCATTTTTGGAACAAAAAAAATTTTCGCCGAAAAAGTCAAAAAAAAATATTTTTTTACAAAAAAGTTTGCAAAAATTTGAAAAAGTTTTTGACCCAATTTTTTGCAAAATTTTGAAAAACCACTATGCGCGTCAAATAGGCCCCAAAACGACAAATACGTGCCAAATACGCGTTTTTCGAATTTTTGCGTTTTTGACATTTTTGACCATTTTCAAAAAAACCGGTTTTTGGCCATTTTGGCCCAAAAATGTGAATTTTGGGAAAATCGCAAAATGCCCGTTCTCGCTCGAAATTGAATCATTTTTAAAACGGATTTCGGCGTTTTCGATGTAAATTAGGGACAAACAAATCCCGCACAACCATTTTTGGAACAAAAAAAATTTTCGCCGAAAAAGTCAAAAAAAAATATTTTTTTACAAAAAAGTTTGCAAAAATTTGAAAAAGTTTTTGACCCAATTTTTTGCAAAATTTTGAAAAACCACTATGCGCGTCAAATAGGCCCCAAAACGACAAATACGTGCCAAATACGCGTTTTTCGAATTTTTGCGTTTTTGACATTTTTGACCATTTTCAAAAAAAACCGGTTTTTGGCCATTTTGGCCCAAAAATGTGAATTTTGGGAAAATCGCAAAATGCCCGTTCTCGCTCGAAATTGAATCATTTTTAAAACGGATTTCGGCGTTTTCGATGTAAATTAGGGACAAACAAATCCCGCACAACCATTTTTGGAACAAAAAAAATTTTCGCCGAAAAAGTCAAAAAAAAATATTTTTTTACAAAAAAGTTTGCAAAAATTTGAAAAAGTTTTTGACCCAATTTTTTGCAAAATTTTGAAAAACCACTATGCGCGTCAAATAGGCCCCAAAACGACAAATACGTGCCAAATACGCGTTTTTCGAATTTTTGCGTTTTTGACATTTTTGACCATTTTCAAAAAAACCGGTTTTTGGCCATTTTGGCCCAAAAATGTGAATTTTGGGAAAATCGCAAAATGCCCGTTCTCGCTCGAAATTGAATCATTTTTAAAACGGATTTCGGCGTTTTCGATGTAAATTAGGGACAAACAAATCCCGCACAACCATTTTTGGAACAAAAAAAATTTTCGCCGAAAAAGTCAAAAAAAAATATTTTTTTACAAAAAAGTTTGCAAAAATTTGAAAAAGTTTTTGACCCAATTTTTTGCAAAATTTTGAAAAACCACTATGCGCGTCAAATAGGCCCCAAAACGACAAATACGTGCCAAATACGCGTTTTTCGAATTTTTGCGTTTTTGACATTTTTGACCATTTTCAAAAAAACCGGTTTTTGGCCATTTTGGCCCAAAAATGTGAATTTTGGGAAAATCGCAAAATGCCCGTTCTCGCTCGAAATTGAATCATTTTTAAAACGGATTTCGGCGTTTTCGATGTAAATTAGGGACAAACAAATCCCGCACAACCATTTTTTGGAACAAAAAAAATTTTCGCCGAAAAAGTCAAAAAAAAATATTTTTTTACAAAAAAGTTTGCAAAAATTTGAAAAGTTTTTGACCCAATTTTTTGCAAAATTTTGAAAAACCACTATGCGCGTCAAATAGGCCCCAAAACGACAAATACGTGCCAAATACGCGTTTTTCGAATTTTTGCGTTTTTGACATTTTTGACCATTTTCAAAAAAACCGGTTTTTGGCCATTTTGGCCCAAAAATGTGAATTTTGGGAAAATCGCAAAATGCCCGTTCTCGCTCGAAATTGAATCATTTTTAAAACGGATTTCGGCGTTTTCGATGTAAATTAGGGACAAACAAATCCCGCACAACCATTTTTGGAACAAAAAAAATTTTCGCCGAAAAAGTCAAAAAAAAATATTTTTTTACAAAAAAGTTTGCAAAAATTTGAAAAAGTTTTTGACCCAATTTTTTGCAAAATTTTGAAAAACCACTATGCGCGTCAAATAGGCCCCAAAACGACAAATACGTGCCAAATACGCGTTTTTCGAATTTTTGCGTTTTTGACATTTTTGACCATTTTCAAAAAAACCGGTTTTTGGCCATTTTGGCCCAAAAATGTGAATTTTTGGGAAAATCGCAAAATGCCCGTTCTCGCTCGAAATTCAATCATTTTTAAAACGGATTTCGGCGTTTTCGATGTAAATTAGGGACAAACAAATCCCGCACAACCATTTTTGGAACAAAAAAAATTTTCGCCGAAAAAGTCAAAAAAAAATATTTTTTTACAAAAAGTTTGCAAAAATTTGAAAAAGTTTTTGACCCAATTTTTTGCAAAATTTTGAAAAACCACTATGCGCGTCAAATAGGCCCCAAAACGACAAATACGTGCCAAATACGCGTTTTTTCGAATTTTTGCGTTTTTGACATTTTTGACCATTTTCAAAAAAAACCGGTTTTTGGCCATTTTGGCCCAAAAATGTGAATTTTGGGAAAATCGCAAAATGCCCGTTCTCGCTCGAAATTGAATCATTTTTAAAACGGATTTCGGCGTTTTCGATGTAAATTAGGGACAAACAAATCCCGCACAACCATTTTTGGAACAAAAAAAATTTTCGCCGAAAAAAGTCAAAAAAAAATATTTTTTTACAAAAAGTTTGCAAAAATTTGAAAAAGTTTTTGACCCAATTTTTGCAAAATTTTGAAAAACCACTATGCGCGTCAAATAGGCCCCAAAACGACAAATACGTGCCCAAATACGCGTTTTTCGAATTTTTGCGTTTTTGACATTTTTGACCATTTTCAAAAAAACCGGTTTTTGGCCATTTTGGCCAAAAATGTGAATTTTGGGAAAATCGCAAAATGCCCGTTCTCGCTCGAAATTGAATCATTTTTAAAACGGATTTCGGCGTTTTCGATGTAAATTAGGGACAAACAAATCCCGCACAACCATTTTTGGAACAAAAAAATTTTCGCCGAAAAGTCAAAAAAAAATATTTTTTTACAAAAAAGTTTGCAAAAATTTGAAAAAGTTTTTGACCCAATTTTTTTGGCAAAATTTTGAAAAACCACTATGCGCGTCAAATAGGCCCCAAAACGACAAATACGTGCCAAATACGCGTTTTTCGAATTTTTGCGTTTTTGACATTTTTGACATTTTCAAAAAAACCGGTTTTTGGCCATTTGGCCCAAAAATGTGAATTTTGGGAAAATCGCAAAATGCCCGTTCTCGCTCGAAATTGAATCATTTTTAAACGGATTCGGCGTTTTCGATGTAAATTAGGGACAAACAAATCCGCACAACCATTTTTGGAAAAAAAAATTTTCGCCGAAAAAGTCAAAAAAAAATATTTTTTTACAAAAAGTTTGCAAAAATTTGAAAAAGTTTTTGACCAATTTTTTGCAAAATTTTGAAAACCACTATGCGCGTCAAATAGGCCGAAAACGACAAATACGTGCCAAATACGCGTTTTTCGAATTTTTGCGTTTTTGACATTTTTGACCATTTTCAAAAAAACCGGTTTTTGGCCATTTTGGCCCAAAAATGTGAATTTTGGGAAAATCGCAAAATGCCCGTTCTCGCTCGAAATTGAATCATTTTTAAAACGGATTTCGGCGTTTTCGATGTAAATTAGGGACAAACAAATCCGCACAACCATTTTTGGAACAAAAAAATTTTCGCCGAAAAGTCAAAAAAAATATTTTTTACAAAAAAATTTGCAAAAATTTGAAAAAGTTTTGACCCAATTTTTGCAAAATTTTGAAAAACCACTATGCGCGTCAATAGGCCCAAAACGACAAATACGTGCCAAATACGCGTTTTTCGAATTTTTGCGTTTTGACATTTTTGACCATTTTCAAAAAAACCGGTTTTGGCCATTTTGGCCAAAAATGTGAATTTTGGGAAATCGCAAATGCCCGTTCTCGCTCGAAATTGAATCATTTTTAAAACGGATTTCGGCGTTTTCGATGTAAATTAGGGACAAACAAATCCCGCACAACCATTTTTGGAACAAAAAAATTTTCGCCGAAAAAGTCAAAAAAAATATTTTTTTACAAAAAAGTTTGCAAAAATTTGAAAAAGTTTTTGACCCAATTTTTTGCAAAATTTTGAAAAACCACTATGCGCGTCAAATAGGCCCAAAACGACAAATACGTGCCAAATACGCGTTTTTCGAATTTTTGCGTTTTTGACATTTTTGACCATTTTCAAAAAAAACCGGTTTTTGGCCATTTTGGCCCAAAAATGTGAATTTTGGGAAAATCGCAAAATGCCCGTTCTCGCTCGAAATTGAATCATTTTTAAAACGGATTTCGGCGTTTTCGATGTAAATTAGGGACAAACAAATCCCGCACAACCATTTTTGGAACAAAAAAAATTTTCGCCGAAAAGTCAAAAAAAATATTTTTTTACAAAAAAGTTTGCAAAAATTTGAAAAAGTTTTTGACCCAATTTTTTGCAAAATTTTGAAAAAACCACTATGCGCGTCAAATAGGCCC
>NHOR01000051.1:0-30188 GCA_002287245.1 Trypanosoma congolense
AACCCTAACCCTAACCCTAACCCTAACCCTAACCCATTATTCAAAAAAAAAAAAAAAAAAAGAAAGAAAAAGAAAAGAAAGAGAAAGAAAAAAAAAAGAAAGAGATAGGTCCGACGAGCCTTCCAAGCACCCGAGAGTAAGTGAACCTTATGGTGCACCCCGTGAGCCAAGGAATCCGTGAGGCGCTGGGGTCGATAAGCACTCTCTACCATTAAAATGTCAAAACAATGAAAAGTGAAAGTATCCCTCAAGGGGCCGTGGAAAAAAAGAAATGTTTATCCAACGGGTTCCTACGGTGGAGAAGGCAACATGAACCGCGGAACCCAGTACCCTATGGGGTACGGCACGTGGAGGACGGACGGCGTGGTCTGTATAAAAAGAATGTTCCCTCTAACGGTGGGAATGGGTTTTGGGAGGACGTCGACACCGACGCCAGATCTCCCGGTCGATGACGTCCAGGGGCGTTTCGTCCATGTTGACGTAGATTTGCCAGCAGTCCCATGCGCAGCCTTCCAGCCATCCGGGTGCCATGATGTCGCAGCCGCGGACGAACACACTCTTTAAATTTCCACACCAGACGGGGGAGATTCTGCCAGATGAGGTCACACCAATTCTCCTTTTGTATGAATCGCCGTGGGTTTCGGACAAAGTCAAGTAAAGAAAAGCGGGCGATTCCCCCCGTGAGGTGGGGGTACACGGGTTTGAGGAACCAGTACAGGTTGATCTCCTTCGCCGGTAGAACACCGTCCAACAAGACGTCCACCACATCTTTTTCCATGCTCCATGGGAGAAGGGCTCCTCCAGGGGCCCTGCCTTCGGGTGACGGGGACGAGGGCGGACTTTGAGACATCGGCGTGACCCTTGGGATTGAGGGAGAGTGTTTCTAGCTTAGGGTTAGGGAAAACGGTTAGGAAGAAGTCCACTTTACATCGTGGAGTAACCATGGACACGGATAGTATGCTACCATCATTCCTCCTTTCACAGAATCACAAAAGCCAACAATCAACTCTATTCCATTCCCTTTTCTCATATCTTTTATACTAGGTGGTCGTCTTTTCATTTGGATAACACCCTCTGGGAATGTTGGTGGAGGGCGGCCTGAAAAGTTGCGTCGCCCAGTACGCGGCGCGCCATGGGTCCAATGTCCACCGCTCCGCCTCGGCAGAACCAGTCCTCTAGAGACACAATGTTGGCCGCGTTCAGCTTGGCGAGATCCAGTTGGAGGTGCTTTTGCATGCGGGCACGTCGGATTTCAACCACAAATCCACATGTTTCCGTGCTTTTGCGTTGGGAACAAACTTCTCCGGATTTTCCAAAAACTGCCGCATGGTCAGGGGAAAATGGGCGGGAAGATGGTACGTCTCCTTGTAATAGATGCTAAAAAAGTCCCGGGCTTGGATCGCGCCCCAGTCCTCCCGGGCCTTCTCCAGGACAGCTTCCACCGTACTGTCCATGGTCCACCTCCTTCCTCCCTATCGATGAGTTTAAGGTGTTGCTTTCCCTTGTCAAACTCTCCTTAGCTTCTGGAATAAGGGAGGGTAAGAGGAGAAGCAAGATAGGGTGGGGGAAGAGACCCTTATCGATGGGATGCCGTGCCAGTGAAGTAAGCGAACAGACTTTAGAGGGATGACGAAGATCCCGATCCCTCTTATGGAGAAAGCATGGGAATGGGCCCGGGGTATCCAATCGGGTACGGCGTTTCCAGTATTTTACGTGGCTGGGATGGCATTTTACAGAGTCACCATACCATCCCCTCCATAATTTCAAGATGGATCCCATGAATATGGAGAAACTCTCGTAGTTTTTCCCTTCCCTCGGCATCTCCCACGCATGGCCATAGGTCGAGAAAAGGTGGTTTTGATTGGCTCTCCAAGGCTCCTCGGGGAGATGGAGTTCTTTCTAGGGTCCATCTTGACTAGCTTGGAGATATCCAGAGAAAAGGGGTGAGAAACGGTATTTTTACAGAAGGAAGGGTGAGAGATAAAACTGATGCACAGGAAGGTATAAAAGTGTAGGAGGGTGTTGGTTTAGAGGAAAATAGATAAGTAAAACAGTTGCGGTGAGGGAAGCAGTTGGGTTCCATCCAAAAGATTGGAAATATTCATATCGTCGAGGTTGGATGTTTCGTCATCGCTCTCGCGATTGTAGGCGACCCAGGCCTGGCTTTTGAGAGGAGGAGCGCGGCGCGGTTTTTCAATATCCTTTCCTCATTATTTTGGCTCTTCATGAGGTGTGTAGTTTTTGAATTTTTCGTGCCAGGGATGTTGTAGATTTTTTATCGTCTTTGAATTGTGTCTGTAATCGACGCAGATGTTTGCGTTGTTTTTTTCATTGCCACCTCCATTACTCCCCGTCCCATCACACTTGGTAACTTCTCCTTTACTTCCTCCCACTGTGTCCAAAATCTTCTTGTCCTTAGCGCCGTTTTCTGTCCCCTTCCCAATCATCTTCTCATATTCATCCAGCAACGAGAATGTTTTTTCGTGAAGTCTCATCGAGTGTTCTTTGCAAACTTCTCGATTTTTTTAATGGACTCATTGAGATGAAGAGCTGGCTTGCTGGCAGTTTGGTATTTCATTGCTTTCCAGCCGCCCTTACCATTGCCCTTTTTTGACGGCAAATATGAGGGAGCAGGGACCCTCACTCTCTGTCTTACCATCCCCCACGCACACACAGAAAAATCGTTGATGAGCGTTTTGCCGGCCTTTTTTTGTGTTCCCACAGCTTTGCGACGGACTGTTGTCATCATTAAAAATACCACTCGTATTTCTAGAATTTCCGTAATATTCCCATCTTTTTCTGGAACCTCCTTCACATGCTCCCCATAAAACCCTGCGCCGCAGATAATTTCGCCGCCTCAATTTTCTGGTTGACTTCCTTCGCCAGCTCCGGCTTTCCTGTATTTTTTTCCCCTTTATCGATGAGTTTGCAATTTCCCTGTGGCGCCTTTTCCGGTTCCCGCATCTGTCGGGGGAGGATGCTCCTGAAAAATTCTTTCGTTTCCCACAGCATCTTCGAAAGTCCTCCATGTTGTCCGTGGTGGCATTAAAAGCACCTGCATTTCTTTCACAATTTCTTTATCCTTCTCTTCATCATAGATATAATCCGGCTCCAGCATCATGTCGTTGGCTTCCGCCAAATCCGGCAAAACAATAAACTCGCGTGCTGGGTTGAGCGGACCGAAACCCACCAAAAATCAGCGCCACCAGAAGAAACTTCACTAGCATTTTCCCTTCCTAATGATTTTTAAATGAAAAACTTCAATCAGGTGAAGCCTCACAGTCGTCTGCTTCGTGAGCAAGCCAGGCAAGATAACTTCAGCATGAATTTAAAAATAAAAAGAAAAAAAAAATCCGACCACGGTGGCCTCCTTCCACGTGGAGTCGGAGTCTTCCTCTTCTTCCAGCTTCCCTTCCTCCTCAGAGATGTCGAGATATTGGGAGAGGCTCCCTCGTACTTTCATTGCTGCTTTTTGTGTTGGAAGGCACGGCGTGTGGAAGATGCGTGGAGTATTTGGCTTCTTCATAGAGGAGGAGGGCGTTGTATTCTAAAGTTCGAGTTGAGGAAGGTGCTTTCCGATTCTTCCGCGTAGCGCGCCATATCTTGGAGGTCCTCCGAGGCGTTCTTGAGGTGGTTGACCCACTCGATGCCGCCATTTGCCAAGGCGTGATTGTAGTTCACGCAAGTAAGCCGGCCTTGGATGCGTTCACTCATTTTTCTGTTGTTGTTCACATACCCGAACACCCCTTGACCTGCGACCCAGATTGTTCCCTCTCCACAGCCCTCTCAAACAGCGCCACGAGCTTGTCGATGTTTTGAGGCGTCGGGGTGAGCGGGGGGTGTTGACGCAAATCCGATGGTTGTTCTCGTGCCAGACCTTCGTCCATTTGAAATTTGGATCCACGGGGTGTCCACCTTGTACTTGCAGATGCTGTCATCATTTGTTTGATCAACCACCTAGCACACAACAAATGAAATCGTTAATCAGGCTCTTTCCGCCGGCTTGTTTCCCTCCCCCCGCACGATCTTCAAATTTATCCTGTTGAAAATCTTCTTGATGCTCCTTGTTGTGCCCAGCTCCCCCGTTTCATCTCCCCCGTATCCCCGAAAATGACTGGTGCAAGTGTCTTTGGCGGAGACCGTTTCTCCGCGCCTTCCGGCGCAGGTCCCTCATATTTTCCATAAGCTTTTCGCCTCCTTGACAATGCATTAAACTGGGCTATAGAGAGACTGCGCCTGCGGCCTCCCCACGAGGGTGCGAATCTCCGGCCCAGCTTCTCAATTTGACGCATGATTCTTTTCCCGCTCCTCATTCTCGAAGACGAGCTTCTCGGGGTCGTTTCGGCCAGCAGACGAAGTTGACAAAAGAGCTCGGCCTCGCCGCGTTCTCGTTCTTGGCACGCTTGGGAGCCTTAAAAATAAAAATAATAATAGGATACTCCCCTAATAACATCTCTCTATTTCAACTGCAAAAGGGAGAGAATATTTTGTGAGGTGTCGCAATACATCTTGACATGCAACATGAATAAATGGGGACAAAAAACTTAAAAAAGAAAACAAAAAAATGAAAAAATTAAAAAGGTCTGCCCTTAAACCCATAGTCTTCCGACCAGAGCAAGCTGCCGTGGTGCTATTCTGGTAGCTTTCCTCAGCCGACTCTTTAAGCTTTTGATCATAGTGGAGAGTTGTAAAGCTTTTTTAATATGTTTTCCATTTCTTGGAGATGCTTCTGCGCCTCGAGCATGTAATTCTGCCACACGATGCCGATGCCAGATTGGAAACACCCCAGTAGTTGACACAGATGCCTCATCCTTTCCAGTGCAACCTTGACCATCCATATTCTTCGCAAAACCCAAGATAAACAGCGGCGAGACTCCACGTTGGCACTTTTGTTGATTACTTTTTTGCTCTGTTTTTCCCCAACAATTTATTGAATCCATCGAGCACCTCTTGGATGCTTTCCGCGGTGGTGTTGATGGCTCCGTGATGTCTCATTGCACACTTCTCGAATATGGGCCAGCCATGAGGGAGTCTAGAATTTTATTGTTATTCGTGTCAACGAGGCTCAGCCATTTTTATGGAGATGCAACCTTTGCAATTACTGCAAGTACATTTATGCAATCGCACGTTTACGCATTTGCAACCTTGACAATTTTGCACAACAACAACATGGTCCAGCTATTTTCGGATGACAAACCGCCTTCGTTTCTCTTTTCCCACACACAAACAGTAAAAATCGTTGATGAGCGTGAATCCGGGCCGTTATCGCCAGTTTACCGCACGTTGGATCCGTTGGAACTCGGCGTTGTATCTCACTTTTTGATCCCCCTGGCTGTTAAAAATACTCGATCGGCTGACGTTTTTCAAACTTCGGTGATGTTTTCCTCTTTGGGAGCTCGCCGACCTGCACACCGTAAATCGCGTGACCAAATTGTTTCGCGCGAGGTGCGTTCTTTTTCGCTTGGATGAGCTCTTCTTCCATGCGACTATAAAATCTTTGCTTTCTCCATCGCGTGCTGGATTTTCTCGTTCGCGATTCGCCTCTTCACAGTATAGGAAACAAATTCGGCATTTTCTTTGTCACTCGATTTTAACTGGATGATTTTTTGGTAGGTGGCGATCGAGGTCTTCGTGGCGCGGAGCAGCTTTTCCAAAACTTTTCCGTAAAGAATTTAGAGTTTTCATTTTTTCAGTCGACACAGTTTTGGAGGCCACCAGAAATTCTCGAGACGCGTCTTTTCAGTATTCAAAATCTCCTCTGAAAATTTCTTTCACCTCCTGAAAAGCATTCACCTCGTATTCTTGGGGAGACAAACTTTTCCTTGTAGGCCTCTCTCTTACCGCTTATCCCTTTGCAATTTGGAATGAAAATATTTTCCGTTGTTGGTGAATAATAAGAGCTAAAGCGCCTCGATCAGATCCAATGTTTCGGTGGGCTCGTATTCAGTGACATCTAAGAAACAGTATGTCCTTAAATTTTTTGTAATGAATGTCTTTCAGACAGCGAAGAATGAATTCTAGGATTTCGACTGCACGAAAAAATAAGAGGGATTGGTATTATTGCTGCTCTCACCACAGTAGGAGGAGATCTTACGCCTCAGTATCCAACAAATGCCCACTCGCTTTATCACACTCCAAAAAATATATTTTTCTTCGCCACCTTCGAATGATTCTCCCACCGAAAAAAAATTCATGGCTCAATGAAAAAGAACACACGCCAATGAGTGTGGTTTTCGAAAATTTGGATGATGAAGAACGCCAAGCAGACAAAAATTAGAATCGGTTGCGGTAGCTAGAATAAATTCCTCCTCTCAGGTAATTCAAGCGCCGATAATAATCTCAAGGGAAAAGGATTCTGTGTCCAGAAAGTCTCACTGTTTTTAGAAATTTTAGTGTGACACTGTTCAAGTTTTCGCTCAGAGGAAAACATAAAAATTTAAATCGGAAAGAACAATAAATTCCATCCAACACAAATTTCATTATCGCAACAAATTCCGCTTTTCATCAGTCTCTTTCAGAATCAGAACACCATCACCGATTGCGATGTTGGGGTGGGGTTTAGGGCTCGAGCATTGGATTTGATTCTCACTACAAGAAACACGTGAGTGTGTCAATGTCAACATTTCACATGTCATTACACATCTCCATAAGAGGACACATGATGGAATATTACTTCCTCCATTCAAGTCCTTCTGGAAGAATATAATTTGGTCTTAGTGGTAAGCGCCTAACCATAGCGTCAGTGCCCTTAATCTCCCCACTATAGATTGAATACTTCGGTGCCAATTCTCACAATAAATACAAAGAACTGAAAAGCTAAAAAATAAAAAAAGAAATCTTCCTTGCAAGAAAAATAATTAGAATTTATAATTTTCCTCAGGGATGCCTCCAGTGATATCTTGGCACGATGAGGCTAAAGTCTCCAGTCATTGAGAGTTGATTCTTCCTTCATTAATAGCCCGCAATTTAATGAGAATATTTTCCTCAATCGATGCCGCATTAGGGAAGGCTCTCATATTTTTCTGACATCACTCGGCACCCTCTGCTAATCTAAATTACCTTGACGAAACACAGACAGAGATTCCTTAAAATTCTGATTCAAGAAATCCACGAGACGCGCCTTTCCAGTATTCAAATCTCCTCTGAAAAATATCCTCCATCTCACTGAAAAGCATTCACCTCGTATTCTTGGAGGGATGGCTTCTTTCCTGTGGGTCTCTCTCTTCCCTCTTTGCAATTTGGAATGAAAATATTTTCCGTTGTTGGTGAATAATGAGAGCTAAAGCGCCTTGATCAGATCCAATGTTTCGGCGGGCTCGTATTCAGTGACATCTAAGAAACAGGATGTCATTAAATTTTTTGCAATGGATGCCTTTCAGACAGCGAAGAATGAATTCCAGGATTTCGACTGCACGAAAAAATAAAAGGGATTGATGCTATTGCTGCTCTCACCACAGTAGAAGGAAATCAGCCGCCTCAGAATCCAACAAATTCCACACACTTTATCACACTCCAAAAATTTTATTTCTCCTCCTTCCAATGATTCTCCCACAGAAAAAATTTCATGGCTCAATGAAAAAGAATACACGCCACTGAGTGTAGTTTCAAAATTAGGATGATCAAAATTGGAAGAAATGCAAAAAATTAGAATGAGTTAAGGCAGCAAGAATAAATCCTCGCACGGGTGATTCAAGCCCGATAATAATCTCCGGAAAAGAGGATAATGTGCCACAATGTTTCACTTACTCTCTACAAATTTTGTTTAGCTAACATTCAACTTTTTCTGCTGGAAAAAAACTAATATATAAAAGTAAAAATTTCAAATTGGCATAAACGATAAATATCATCCATCATAACCTTCAATATCGCAACGAATTCAGTTTTTCTCAGCCTTTTCCGTCTCAGGACAGAGATAACTATCGAAATGCTATGGTGAAAGGTGAAGGAGAGAGATTAAGGGTCCGAACATTCAGCTTGATTCTCATCACTAAAACGAAGTGAAGGAGTCAATGACAACATTTTCCTTACAAGCTATGACACAGCACCACAAAAAGATATGAAATGAAATATTACTTTCCATAATAAATCTTTCCAAAGCCAATAATTCACTGGCATAATAAGTAAACATACATACTCACATCAGGCCATCTCATCATCCAAACAAAGATTGTAAATATCGATCACAAATCACCCAAATAGATAAAAAGAAAAACAAAAAATAAAAAAAACTCAACAAAAAAAATCGTCCAAATTTTATTCAAAACCAAAAAAATGTCAAAAACGCAAAAATTCGAAAAACGCGTATTTGGCACGTATTTGTCGTTTTGGGGCCTATTTGACGCGCATAGTGGTTTTTCAAAATTTTGCAAAAAATTGGGTCAAAAACTTTTTCAAATTTTTGCAAACTTTTTTGTAAAAAAATATTTTTTTTTGACTTTTTCGGCGAAAATTTTTTTTGTTCCAAAAATGGTTGTGCGGGATTTGTTTGTCCCTAATTTACATCGAAAACGCCGAAATCCGTTTTAAAAATGATTCAATTTCGAGCGAGAACGGGCATTTTGCGATTTTCCCAAAATTCACATTTTTGGGCCAAAATGGCCAAAAACCGGTTTTTTTGAAAATGGTCAAAAATGTCAAAAACGCAAAAATTCGAAAAACGCGTATTTGGCACGTATTTGTCGTTTTGGGGCCTATTTGACGCGCATAGTGGTTTTTCAAAATTTTGCAAAAAATTGGGTCAAAAACTTTTTCAAATTTTTGCAAACTTTTTTGTAAAAAAATATTTTTTTTGACTTTTTCGGCGAAAATTTTTTTTGTTCCAAAAATGGTTGTGCGGGATTTGTTTGTCCCTAATTTACATCGAAAACGCCGAAATCCGTTTTAAAAATGATTCAATTTCGAGCGAGAACGGGCATTTTGCGATTTTCCCAAAATTCACATTTTTGGGCCAAAATGGCCAAAAACCGGTTTTTTTGAAAATGGTCAAAAATGTCAAAAACGCAAAAATTCGAAAAACGCGTATTTGGCACGTATTTGTCGTTTTGGGGCCTATTTGACGCGCATAGTGGTTTTTCAAAATTTTGCAAAAAATTGGGTCAAAAACTTTTTCAAATTTTTGCAAACTTTTTTGTAAAAAAATATTTTTTTTTGACTTTTTCGGCGAAAATTTTTTTTGTTCCAAAAATGGTTGTGCGGGATTTGTTTGTCCCTAATTTACATCGAAAACGCCGAAATCCGTTTTAAAAATGATTCAATTTCGAGCGAGAACGGGCATTTTGCGATTTTCCCAAAATTCACATTTTTGGGCCAAAATGGCCAAAAACCGGTTTTTTTGAAAATGGTCAAAAATGTCAAAAACGCAAAAATTCGAAAAACGCGTATTTGGCACGTATTTGTCGTTTTCGGGCCTATTTGACGCGCATAGTGGTTTTTCAAAATTTTGCAAAAAATTGGGTCAAAAACTTTTTCAAATTTTTGCAAACTTTTTTGTAAAAAAATATTTTTTTTTGACTTTTTCGGCGAAAATTTTTTTTGTTCCAAAAATGGTTGTGCGGGATTTGTTTGTCCCTAATTTTCATCGAAAACGCCGAAATCCGTTTTAAAAATGATTCAATTTCGAGCGAGAACGGGCATTTTGCGATTTTCCCAAAATTCACATTTTTGGGCCAAAATGGCCAAAAACCGGTTTTTTTGAAAATGGTCAAAAATGTCAAAAACGCAAAAATTCGAAAAACGCGTATTTGGCACGTATTTGTCGTTTTGGGGCCTATTTGACGCGCATAGTGGTTTTTCAAAATTTTGCAAAAAATTGGGTCAAAAACTTTTTCAAATTTTTGCAAACTTTTTTGTAAAAAAATATTTTTTTTTGACTTTTTCGGCGAAAATTTTTTTTGTTCCAAAAATGGTTGTGCGGGATTTGTTTGTCCCTAATTTACATCGAAAACGCCGAAATCCGTTTTAAAAATGATTCAATTTCGAGCGAGAACGGGCATTTTGCGATTTTCCCAAAATTCACATTTTTGGGCCAAAATGGCCAAAAACCGGTTTTTTTGAAAATGGTCAAAAATGTCAAAAACGCAAAAATTCGAAAAACGCGTATTTGGCACGTATTTGTCGTTTTGGGGCCTATTTGACGCGCATAGTGGTTTTTCAAAATTTTGCAAAAAATTGGGTCAAAAACTTTTTCAAATTTTTGCAAACTTTTTTGTAAAAAAATATTTTTTTTTGACTTTTTCGGCGAAAATTTTTTTTGTTCCAAAAATGGTTGTGCGGGATTTGTTTGTCCCTAATTTCATCGAAAACGCCGAAATCCGTTTTAAAAATGATTCAATTTCGAGCGAGAACGGGCATTTTGCGATTTTCCCAAAATTCACATTTTTGGGCCAAAATGGCCAAAAACCGGTTTTTTTGAAAATGGTCAAAAATGTCAAAAACGCAAAAATTCGAAAAACGCGTATTTGGCACGTATTTGTCGTTTTGGGGCCTATTTGACGCGCATAGTGGTTTTTCAAAATTTTGCAAAAAATTGGGTCAAAAACTTTTTCAAATTTTTGCAAACTTTTTTGTAAAAAATATTTTTTTTTGACTTTTTCGGCGAAAATTTTTTTTGTTCCAAAAATGGTTGTGCGGGATTTGTTTGTCCCTAATTTCATCGAAAACGCCGAAATCCGTTTTAAAAATGATTCAATTTCGAGCGAGAACGGGCATTTTGCGATTTTCCCAAAATTCACATTTTTGGGCCAAAATGGCCAAAAACCGGTTTTTTTGAAAATGGTCAAAAATGTCAAAAACGCAAAAATTCGAAAAACGCGTATTTGGCACGTATTTGTCGTTTTCGGGCCTATTTGACGCGCATAGTGGTTTTTCAAAATTTTGCAAAAAATTGGGTCAAAAACTTTTTCAAATTTTTGCAAACTTTTTTGTAAAAAAATATTTTTTTTTGACTTTTTCGGCGAAAATTTTTTTTGTTCCAAAAATGGTTGTGCGGGATTTGTTTGTCCCTAATTTCATCGAAAACGCCGAAATCCGTTTTAAAAATGATTCAATTTCGAGCGAGAACGGGCATTTTGCGATTTTCCCAAAATTCACATTTTTGGGCCAAAATGGCCAAAAACCGGTTTTTTTGAAAATGGTCAAAAATGTCAAAAACGCAAAAATTCGAAAAACGCGTATTTGGCACGTATTTGTCGTTTTGGGGCCTATTTGACGCGCATAGTGGTTTTTCAAAATTTTGCAAAAAATTGGGTCAAAAACTTTTTCAAATTTTTGCAAACTTTTTTGTAAAAAAATATTTTTTTTTGACTTTTTCGGCGAAAATTTTTTTTGTTCCAAAAATGGTTGTGCGGGATTTGTTTGTCCCTAATTTCATCGAAAACGCCGAAATCCGTTTTAAAAATGATTCAATTTCGAGCGAGAACGGGCATTTTGCGATTTTCCCAAAATTCACATTTTTGGGCCAAAATGGCCAAAAACCGGTTTTTTTGAAAATGGTCAAAAATGTCAAAAACGCAAAAATTCGAAAAACGCGTATTTGGCACGTATTTGTCGTTTTCGGGCCTATTTGACGCGCATAGTGGTTTTTCAAAATTTTGCAAAAAATTGGGTCAAAAACTTTTTCAAATTTTTGCAAACTTTTTTGTAAAAAAATATTTTTTTTTGACTTTTTCGGCGAAAATTTTTTTTGTTCCAAAAATGGTTGTGCGGGATTTGTTTGTCCCTAATTTACATCGAAAACGCCGAAATCCGTTTTAAAAATGATTCAATTTCGAGCGAGAACGGGCATTTTGCGATTTTCCCAAAATTCACATTTTTGGGCCAAAATGGCCAAAAACCGGTTTTTTTGAAAATGGTCAAAAATGTCAAAAACGCAAAAATTCGAAAAACGCGTATTTGGCACGTATTTGTCGTTTTCGGGCCTATTTGACGCGCATAGTGGTTTTTCAAAATTTTGCAAAAAATTGGGTCAAAAACTTTTTCAAATTTTTGCAAACTTTTTTGTAAAAAAATATTTTTTTTTGACTTTTTCGGCGAAAATTTTTTTTGTTCCAAAAATGGTTGTGCGGGATTTGTTTGTCCCTAATTTACATCGAAAACGCCGAAATCCGTTTTAAAAATGATTCAATTTCGAGCGAGAACGGGCATTTTGCGATTTTCCCAAAATTCACATTTTTGGGCCAAAATGGCCAAAAACCGGTTTTTTTGAAAATGGTCAAAAATGTCAAAAACGCAAAAATTCGAAAAACGCGTATTTGGCACGTATTTGTCGTTTTCGGGCCTATTTGACGCGCATAGTGGTTTTTCAAAATTTTGCAAAAAATTGGGTCAAAAACTTTTTCAAATTTTTGCAAACTTTTTTGTAAAAAATATTTTTTTTTGACTTTTTCGGCGAAAATTTTTTTTGTTCCAAAAATGGTTGTGCGGGATTTGTTTGTCCCTAATTTTCATCGAAAACGCCGAAATCCGTTTTAAAAATGATTCAATTTCGAGCGAGAACGGGCATTTTGCGATTTTCCCAAAATTCACATTTTTGGGCCAAAATGGCCAAAAACCGGTTTTTTTGAAAATGGTCAAAAATGTCAAAAACGCAAAAATTCGAAAAACGCGTATTTGGCACGTATTTGTCGTTTTCGGGCCTATTTGACGCGCATAGTGGTTTTTCAAAATTTTGCAAAAAATTGGGTCAAAAACTTTTTCAAATTTTTGCAAACTTTTTTGTAAAAAAATATTTTTTTTTGACTTTTTCGGCGAAAATTTTTTTTGTTCCAAAAATGGTTGTGCGGGATTTGTTTGTCCCTAATTTCATCGAAAACGCCGAAATCCGTTTTAAAAATGATTCAATTTCGAGCGAGAACGGGCATTTTGCGATTTTCCCAAAATTCACATTTTTGGGCCAAAATGGCCAAAAACCGGTTTTTTTGAAAATGGTCAAAAATGTCAAAAACGCAAAAATTCGAAAAACGCGTATTTGGCACGTATTTGTCGTTTTCGGGCCTATTTGACGCGCATAGTGGTTTTTCAAAATTTTGCAAAAAATTGGGTCAAAAACTTTTTCAAATTTTTGCAAACTTTTTTGTAAAAAAATATTTTTTTTTGACTTTTTCGGCGAAAATTTTTTTTGTTCCAAAAATGGTTGTGCGGGATTTGTTTGTCCCTAATTTACATCGAAAACGCCGAAATCCGTTTTAAAAATGATTCAATTTCGAGCGAGAACGGGCATTTTGCGATTTTCCCAAAATTCACATTTTTGGGCCAAAATGGCCAAAAACCGGTTTTTTTGAAAATGGTCAAAAATGTCAAAAACGCAAAAATTCGAAAAACGCGTATTTGGCACGTATTTGTCGTTTTCGGGGCCTATTTGACGCGCATAGTGGTTTTTCAAAATTTTGCAAAAAATTGGGTCAAAAACTTTTTCAAATTTTTGCAAACTTTTTTGTAAAAAAATATTTTTTTTTGACTTTTTCGGCGAAAATTTTTTTTGTTCCAAAAATGGTTGTGCGGGATTTGTTTGTCCCTAATTTTCATCGAAAACGCCGAAATCCGTTTTAAAAATGATTCAATTTCGAGCGAGAACGGGCATTTTGCGATTTTCCCAAAATTCACATTTTTGGGCCAAAATGGCCAAAAACCGGTTTTTTTGAAAATGGTCAAAAATGTCAAAAACGCAAAAATTCGAAAAACGCGTATTTGGCACGTATTTGTCGTTTTCGGGCCTATTTGACGCGCATAGTGGTTTTTCAAAATTTTGCAAAAAATTGGGTCAAAAACTTTTTCAAATTTTTGCAAACTTTTTTGTAAAAAAATATTTTTTTTTGACTTTTTCGGCGAAAATTTTTTTTGTTCCAAAAATGGTTGTGCGGGATTTGTTTGTCCCTAATTTTCATCGAAAACGCCGAAATCCGTTTTAAAAATGATTCAATTTCGAGCGAGAACGGGCATTTTGCGATTTTCCCAAAATTCACATTTTTGGGCCAAAATGGCCAAAAACCGGTTTTTTTGAAAATGGTCAAAAATGTCAAAAACGCAAAAATTCGAAAAACGCGTATTTGGCACGTATTTGTCGTTTTGGGGCCTATTTGACGCGCATAGTGGTTTTTCAAAATTTTGCAAAAAATTGGGTCAAAAACTTTTTCAAATTTTTGCAAACTTTTTTGTAAAAAAATATTTTTTTTTGACTTTTTCGGCGAAAATTTTTTTTGTTCCAAAAATGGTTGTGCGGGATTTGTTTGTCCCTAATTTACATCGAAAACGCCGAAATCCGTTTTAAAAATGATTCAATTTCGAGCGAGAACGGGCATTTTGCGATTTTCCCAAAATTCACATTTTTGGGCCAAAATGGCCAAAAACCGGTTTTTTTGAAAATGGTCAAAAATGTCAAAAACGCAAAAATTCGAAAAACGCGTATTTGGCACGTATTTGTCGTTTTCGGGCCTATTTGACGCGCATAGTGGTTTTTCAAAATTTTGCAAAAAATTGGGTCAAAAACTTTTTCAAATTTTTGCAAATTTTTTTGTAAAAAAATATTTTTTTTTGACTTTTTCGGCGAAAATTTTTTTTGTTCCAAAAATGGTTGTGCGGGATTTGTTTGTCCCTAATTTCATCGAAAACGCCGAAATCCGTTTTAAAAATGATTCAATTTCGAGCGAGAACGGGCATTTTGCGATTTTCCCAAAATTCACATTTTTGGGCCAAAATGGCCAAAAACCGGTTTTTTTGAAAATGGTCAAAAATGTCAAAAACGCAAAAATTCGAAAAACGCGTATTTGGCACGTATTTGTCGTTTTCGGGCCTATTTGACGCGCATAGTGGTTTTTCAAAATTTTGCAAAAAATTGGGTCAAAAACTTTTTCAAATTTTTGCAAACTTTTTTGTAAAAAAATATTTTTTTTTGACTTTTTCGGCGAAAATTTTTTTTGTTCCAAAAATGGTTGTGCGGGATTTGTTTGTCCCTAATTTCATCGAAAACGCCGAAATCCGTTTTAAAAATGATTCAATTTCGAGCGAGAACGGGCATTTTGCGATTTTCCCAAAATTCACATTTTTGGGCCAAAATGGCCAAAAACCGGTTTTTTTGAAAATGGTCAAAAATGTCAAAAACGCAAAAATTCGAAAAACGCGTATTTGGCACGTATTTGTCGTTTTCGGGCCTATTTGACGCGCATAGTGGTTTTTCAAAATTTTGCAAAAAATTGGGTCAAAAACTTTTTCAAATTTTTGCAAACTTTTTTGTAAAAAAATATTTTTTTTTGACTTTTTCGGCGAAAATTTTTTTTGTTCCAAAAATGGTTGTGCGGGATTTGTTTGTCCCTAATTTCATCGAAAACGCCGAAATCCGTTTTAAAAATGATTCAATTTCGAGCGAGAACGGGCATTTTGCGATTTTCCCAAAATTCACATTTTTGGGCCAAAATGGCCAAAAACCGGTTTTTTTTGAAAATGGTCAAAAATGTCAAAAACGCAAAAATTCGAAAAACGCGTATTTGGCACGTATTTGTCGTTTTCGGGCCTATTTGACGCGCATAGTGGTTTTTCAAAATTTTGCAAAAAATTGGGTCAAAAACTTTTTCAAATTTTTGCAAACTTTTTTGTAAAAAAATATTTTTTTTTGACTTTTTCGGCGAAAATTTTTTTTGTTCCAAAAATGGTTGTGCGGGATTTGTTTGTCCCTAATTTTCATCGAAAACGCCGAAATCCGTTTTAAAAATGATTCAATTTCGAGCGAGAACGGGCATTTTGCGATTTTCCCAAAATTCACATTTTTGGGCCAAAATGGCCAAAAACCGGTTTTTTTGAAAATGGTCAAAAATGTCAAAAACGCAAAAATTCGAAAAACGCGTATTTGGCACGTATTTGTCGTTTTCGGGCCTATTTGACGCGCATAGTGGTTTTTCAAATTTTGCAAAAAATTGGGTCAAAAACTTTTTCAAATTTTTGCAAACTTTTTTGTAAAAAAATATTTTTTTTTGACTTTTTCGGCGAAAATTTTTTTTGTTCCAAAAATGGTTGTGCGGGATTTGTTTGTCCCTAATTTCATCGAAAACGCCGAAATCCGTTTTAAAAATGATTCAATTTCGAGCGAGAACGGGCATTTTGCGATTTTCCCAAAATTCACATTTTTGGGCCAAAATGGCCAAAAACCGGTTTTTTTGAAAATGGTCAAAAATGTCAAAAACGCAAAAATTCGAAAAACGCGTATTTGGCACGTATTTGTCGTTTTCGGGCCTATTTGACGCGCATAGTGGTTTTTCAAAATTTTGCAAAAAATTGGGTCAAAAACTTTTTCAAATTTTTGCAAACTTTTTTGTAAAAAAATATTTTTTTTTGACTTTTTCGGCGAAAATTTTTTTTGTTCCAAAAATGGTTGTGCGGGATTTGTTTGTCCCTAATTTTCATCGAAAACGCCGAAATCCGTTTTAAAAATGATTCAATTTCGAGCGAGAACGGGCATTTTGCGATTTTCCCAAAATTCACATTTTTGGGCCAAAATGGCCAAAAACCGGTTTTTTTGAAAATGGTCAAAAATGTCAAAAACGCAAAAATTCGAAAAACGCGTATTTGGCACGTATTTGTCGTTTTCGGGCCTATTTGACGCGCATAGTGGTTTTTCAAAATTTTGCAAAAAATTGGGTCAAAAACTTTTTCAAATTTTTGCAAACTTTTTTGTAAAAAAATATTTTTTTTTGACTTTTTCGGCGAAAATTTTTTTTGTTCCAAAAATGGTTGTGCGGGATTTGTTTGTCCCTAATTTTCATCGAAAACGCCGAAATCCGTTTTAAAAATGATTCAATTTCGAGCGAGAACGGGCATTTTGCGATTTTCCCAAAATTCACATTTTTGGGCCAAAATGGCCAAAAACCGGTTTTTTTGAAAATGGTCAAAAATGTCAAAAACGCAAAAATTCGAAAAACGCGTATTTGGCACGTATTTGTCGTTTTCGGGCCTATTTGACGCGCATAGTGGTTTTTCAAAATTTTGCAAAAAATTGGGTCAAAAACTTTTTCAAATTTTTGCAAACTTTTTTGTAAAAAAATATTTTTTTTTGACTTTTTCGGCGAAAATTTTTTTTGTTCCAAAAATGGTTGTGCGGGATTTGTTTGTCCCTAATTTTCATCGAAAACGCCGAAATCCGTTTTAAAAATGATTCAATTTCGAGCGAGAACGGGCATTTTGCGATTTTCCCAAAATTCACATTTTTGGGCCAAAATGGCCAAAAACCGGTTTTTTTGAAAATGGTCAAAAATGTCAAAAACGCAAAAATTCGAAAAACGCGTATTTGGCACGTATTTGTCGTTTTCGGGCCTATTTGACGCGCATAGTGGTTTTTCAAAATTTTGCAAAAAATTGGGTCAAAAACTTTTTCAAATTTTTGCAAACTTTTTTGTAAAAAAATATTTTTTTTTGACTTTTTCGGCGAAAATTTTTTTTGTTCCAAAAATGGTTGTGCGGGATTTGTTTGTCCCTAATTTCATCGAAAACGCCGAAATCCGTTTTAAAAATGATTCAATTTCGAGCGAGAACGGGCATTTTGCGATTTTCCCAAAATTCACATTTTTGGGCCAAAATGGCCAAAAACCGGTTTTTTTGAAAATGGTCAAAAATGTCAAAAACGCAAAAATTCGAAAAACGCGTATTTGGCACGTATTTGTCGTTTTCGGGCCTATTTGACGCGCATAGTGGTTTTTCAAAATTTTGCAAAAAATTGGGTCAAAAACTTTTTCAAATTTTTGCAAACTTTTTTGTAAAAAAATATTTTTTTTGACTTTTTCGGCGAAAATTTTTTTTGTTCCAAAAATGGTTGTGCGGGATTTGTTTGTCCCTAATTTCATCGAAAACGCCGAAATCCGTTTTAAAAATGATTCAATTTCGAGCGAGAACGGGCATTTTGCGATTTTCCCAAAATTCACATTTTTGGGCCAAAATGGCCAAAAACCGGTTTTTTTGAAAATGGTCAAAAATGTCAAAAACGCAAAAATTCGAAAAACGCGTATTTGGCACGTATTTGTCGTTTTCGGGCCTATTTGACGCGCATAGTGGTTTTTCAAAATTTTGCAAAAAATTGGGTCAAAAACTTTTTCAAATTTTTGCAAACTTTTTTGTAAAAAAATATTTTTTTTTGACTTTTTCGGCGAAAATTTTTTTGTTCCAAAAATGGTTGTGCGGGATTTGTTTGTCCCTAATTTCATCGAAAACGCCGAAATCCGTTTTAAAAATGATTCAATTTCGAGCGAGAACGGGCATTTTGCGATTTTCCCAAAATTCACATTTTTGGGCCAAAATGGCCAAAAACCGGTTTTTTTGAAAATGGTCAAAAATGTCAAAAACGCAAAAATTCGAAAAACGCGTATTTGGCACGTATTTGTCGTTTTCGGGCCTATTTGACGCGCATAGTGGTTTTTCAAAATTTTGCAAAAAATTGGGTCAAAAACTTTTTCAAATTTTTGCAAACTTTTTTGTAAAAAAATATTTTTTTTTGACTTTTTCGGCGAAAATTTTTTTTGTTCCAAAAATGGTTGTGCGGGATTTGTTTGTCCCTAATTTCATCGAAAACGCCGAAATCCGTTTTAAAAATGATTCAATTTCGAGCGAGAACGGGCATTTTGCGATTTTCCCAAAATTCACATTTTTGGGCCAAAATGGCCAAAAACCGGTTTTTTTGAAAATGGTCAAAAATGTCAAAAACGCAAAAATTCGAAAAACGCGTATTTGGCACGTATTTGTCGTTTTCGGGCCTATTTGACGCGCATAGTGGTTTTTCAAAATTTTGCAAAAAATTGGGTCAAAAACTTTTTCAAATTTTTGCAAACTTTTTTGTAAAAAAATATTTTTTTTTGACTTTTTCGGCGAAAATTTTTTTTGTTCCAAAAATGGTTGTGCGGGATTTGTTTGTCCCTAATTTTCATCGAAAACGCCGAAATCCGTTTTAAAAATGATTCAATTTCGAGCGAGAACGGGCATTTTGCGATTTTCCCAAAATTCACATTTTTGGGCCAAAATGGCCAAAAACCGGTTTTTTTGAAAATGGTCAAAAATGTCAAAAACGCAAAAATTCGAAAAACGCGTATTTGGCACGTATTTGTCGTTTTGGGCCTATTTGACGCGCATAGTGGTTTTTCAAAATTTTGCAAAAAATTGGGTCAAAAACTTTTTCAAATTTTTGCAAACTTTTTTGTAAAAAAATATTTTTTTTTGACTTTTTCGGCGAAAATTTTTTTTGTTCCAAAAATGGTTGTGCGGGATTTGTTTGTCCCTAATTTCATCGAAAACGCCGAAATCCGTTTTAAAAATGATTCAATTTCGAGCGAGAACGGGCATTTTGCGATTTTCCCAAAATTCACATTTTTGGGCCAAAATGGCCAAAAACCGGTTTTTTTGAAAATGGTCAAAAATGTCAAAAACGCAAAAATTCGAAAAACGCGTATTTGGCACGTATTTGTCGTTTTGGGCCTATTTGACGCGCATAGTGGTTTTTCAAAATTTTGCAAAAAATTGGGTCAAAAACTTTTTCAAATTTTTGCAAACTTTTTTGTAAAAAAATATTTTTTTTTGACTTTTTCGGCGAAAATTTTTTTTGTTCCAAAAATGGTTGTGCGGGATTTGTTTGTCCCTAATTTTCATCGAAAACGCCGAAATCCGTTTTAAAAATGATTCAATTTCGAGCGAGAACGGGCATTTTGCGATTTTCCCAAAATTCACATTTTTGGGCCAAAATGGCCAAAAACCGGTTTTTTTGAAAATGGTCAAAAATGTCAAAAACGCAAAAATTCGAAAAACGCGTATTTGGCACGTATTTGTCGTTTTCGGGCCTATTTGACGCGCATAGTGGTTTTTCAAAATTTTGCAAAAAATTGGGTCAAAAACTTTTTCAAATTTTTGCAAACTTTTTTGTAAAAAAATATTTTTTTTTGACTTTTTCGGCGAAAATTTTTTTGTTCCAAAAATGGTTGTGCGGGATTTGTTTGTCCCTAATTTCATCGAAAACGCCGAAATCCGTTTTAAAAATGATTCAATTTCGAGCGAGAACGGGCATTTTGCGATTTTCCCAAAATTCACATTTTTGGGCCAAAATGGCCAAAAACCGGTTTTTTTGAAAATGGTCAAAAATGTCAAAAACGCAAAAATTCGAAAAACGCGTATTTGGCACGTATTTGTCGTTTTGGGGCCTATTTGACGCGCATAGTGGTTTTTCAAAATTTTGCAAAAAATTGGGTCAAAAACTTTTTCAAATTTTTGCAAACTTTTTTGTAAAAAAATATTTTTTTTTGACTTTTTCGGCGAAAATTTTTTTTGTTCCAAAAATGGTTGTGCGGGATTTGTTTGTCCCTAATTTCATCGAAAACGCCGAAATCCGTTTTAAAAATGATTCAATTTCGAGCGAGAACGGGCATTTTGCGATTTTCCCAAAATTCACATTTTTGGGCCAAAATGGCCAAAAACCGGTTTTTTTGAAAATGGTCAAAAATGTCAAAAACGCAAAAATTCGAAAAACGCGTATTTGGCACGTATTTGTCGTTTTCGGGCCTATTTGACGCGCATAGTGGTTTTTCAAAATTTTGCAAAAAATTGGGTCAAAAACTTTTTCAAATTTTTGCAAACTTTTTTGTAAAAAAATATTTTTTTTTGACTTTTTCGGCGAAAATTTTTTTTGTTCCAAAAATGGTTGTGCGGGATTTGTTTGTCCCTAATTTCATCGAAAACGCCGAAATCCGTTTTAAAAATGATTCAATTTCGAGCGAGAACGGGCATTTTGCGATTTTCCCAAAATTCACATTTTTGGGCCAAAATGGCCAAAAACCGGTTTTTTTGAAAATGGTCAAAAATGTCAAAAACGCAAAAATTCGAAAAACGCGTATTTGGCACGTATTTGTCGTTTTCGGGCCTATTTGACGCGCATAGTGGTTTTTCAAAATTTTGCAAAAAATTGGGTCAAAAACTTTTTCAAATTTTTGCAAACTTTTTTGTAAAAAAATATTTTTTTTGACTTTTTCGGCGAAAATTTTTTTTGTTCCAAAAATGGTTGTGCGGGATTTGTTTGTCCCTAATTTTCATCGAAAACGCCGAAATCCGTTTTAAAAATGATTCAATTTCGAGCGAGAACGGGCATTTTGCGATTTTCCCAAAATTCACATTTTTGGGCCAAAATGGCCAAAAACCGGTTTTTTTGAAAATGGTCAAAAATGTCAAAAACGCAAAAATTCGAAAAACGCGTATTTGGCACGTATTTGTCGTTTTGGGGCCTATTTGACGCGCATAGTGGTTTTTCAAAATTTTGCAAAAAATTGGGTCAAAAACTTTTTCAAATTTTTGCAAACTTTTTTGTAAAAAAATATTTTTTTTTGACTTTTTCGGCGAAAATTTTTTTTGTTCCAAAAATGGTTGTGCGGGATTTGTTTGTCCCTAATTTTCATCGAAAACGCCGAAATCCGTTTTAAAAATGATTCAATTTCGAGCGAGAACGGGCATTTTGCGATTTTCCCAAAATTCACATTTTTGGGCCAAAATGGCCAAAAACCGGTTTTTTTGAAAATGGTCAAAAATGTCAAAAACGCAAAAATTCGAAAAACGCGTATTTGGCACGTATTTGTCGTTTTGGGGCCTATTTGACGCGCATAGTGGTTTTTCAAAATTTTGCAAAAAATTGGGTCAAAAACTTTTTCAAATTTTTGCAAACTTTTTTGTAAAAAAATATTTTTTTTTGACTTTTTCGGCGAAAATTTTTTTTGTTCCAAAAATGGTTGTGCGGGATTTGTTTGTCCCTAATTTCATCGAAAACGCCGAAATCCGTTTTAAAAATGATTCAATTTCGAGCGAGAACGGGCATTTTGCGATTTTCCCAAAATTCACATTTTTGGGCCAAAATGGCCAAAAACCGGTTTTTTTGAAAATGGTCAAAAATGTCAAAAACGCAAAAATTCGAAAAACGCGTATTTGGCACGTATTTGTCGTTTTCGGGCCTATTTGACGCGCATAGTGGTTTTTCAAAATTTTGCAAAAAATTGGGTCAAAAACTTTTTCAAATTTTTGCAAACTTTTTTGTAAAAAAATATTTTTTTTTGACTTTTTCGGCGAAAATTTTTTTTGTTCCAAAAATGGTTGTGCGGGATTTGTTTGTCCCTAATTTACATCGAAAACGCCGAAATCCGTTTTAAAAATGATTCAATTTCGAGCGAGAACGGGCATTTTGCGATTTTCCCAAAATTCACATTTTTGGGCCAAAATGGCCAAAAACCGGTTTTTTTGAAAATGGTCAAAAATGTCAAAAACGCAAAAATTCGAAAAACGCGTATTTGGCACGTATTTGTCGTTTTCGGGCCTATTTGACGCGCATAGTGGTTTTTCAAAATTTTGCAAAAAATTGGGTCAAAAACTTTTTCAAATTTTTGCAAACTTTTTTGTAAAAAAATATTTTTTTTTGACTTTTTCGGCGAAAATTTTTTTTGTTCCAAAAATGGTTGTGCGGGATTTGTTTGTCCCTAATTTACATCGAAAACGCCGAAATCCGTTTTAAAAATGATTCAATTTCGAGCGAGAACGGGCATTTTGCGATTTTCCCAAAATTCACATTTTTGGGCCAAAATGGCCAAAAACCGGTTTTTTTGAAAATGGTCAAAAATGTCAAAAACGCAAAAATTCGAAAAACGCGTATTTGGCACGTATTTGTCGTTTTCGGGCCTATTTGACGCGCATAGTGGTTTTTCAAAATTTTGCAAAAAATTGGGTCAAAAACTTTTTCAAATTTTTGCAAACTTTTTTGTAAAAAAATATTTTTTTTTGACTTTTTCGGCGAAAATTTTTTTTGTTCCAAAAATGGTTGTGCGGGATTTGTTTGTCCCTAATTTACATCGAAAACGCCGAAATCCGTTTTAAAAATGATTCAATTTCGAGCGAGAACGGGCATTTTGCGATTTTCCCAAAATTCACATTTTTGGGCCAAAATGGCCAAAAACCGGTTTTTTTGAAAATGGTCAAAAATGTCAAAAACGCAAAAATTCGAAAAACGCGTATTTGGCACGTATTTGTCGTTTTGGGGCCTATTTGACGCGCATAGTGGTTTTTCAAAATTTTGCAAAAAATTGGGTCAAAAACTTTTTCAAATTTTTGCAAACTTTTTTGTAAAAAAATATTTTTTTTTGACTTTTTCGGCGAAAATTTTTTTTGTTCCAAAAATGGTTGTGCGGGATTTGTTTGTCCCTAATTTACATCGAAAACGCCGAAATCCGTTTTAAAAATGATTCAATTTCGAGCGAGAACGGGCATTTTGCGATTTTCCCAAAATTCACATTTTTGGGCCAAAATGGCCAAAAACCGGTTTTTTTGAAAATGGTCAAAAATGTCAAAAACGCAAAAATTCGAAAAACGCGTATTTGGCACGTATTTGTCGTTTTGGGGCCTATTTGACGCGCATAGTGGTTTTTCAAAATTTTGCAAAAAATTGGGTCAAAAACTTTTTCAAATTTTTGCAAACTTTTTTGTAAAAAAATATTTTTTTTTGACTTTTTCGGCGAAAATTTTTTTTGTTCCAAAAATGGTTGTGCGGGATTTGTTTGTCCCTAATTTACATCGAAAACGCCGAAATCCGTTTTAAAAATGATTCAATTTCGAGCGAGAACGGGCATTTTGCGATTTTCCCAAAATTCACATTTTTGGGCCAAAATGGCCAAAAACCGGTTTTTTTGAAAATGGTCAAAAATGTCAAAAACGCAAAAATTCGAAAAACGCGTATTTGGCACGTATTTGTCGTTTTGGGCCTATTTGACGCGCATAGTGGTTTTTCAAATTTTGCAAAATTGGTCAAAACTTTTCAAATTTTTGCAAACTTTTTTGTAAAAAAATATTTTTTTTTGACTTTTTCGGCGAAAATTTTTTTTGTTCCAAAAATGGTTGTGCGGGATTTGTTTGTCCCTAATTTCATCGAAAACGCCGAAATCCGTTTTAAAAATGATTCAATTTCGAGCGAGAACGGGCATTTTGCGATTTTCCCAAAATTCACATTTTTGGGCCAAAATGGCCAAAAACCGGTTTTTTTGAAAATGGTCAAAAATGTCAAAAACGCAAAAATTCGAAAAACGCGTATTTGGCACGTATTTGTCGTTTTGGGCCTATTTGACGCGCATAGTGGTTTTTCAAAATTTTGCAAAAAATTGGGTCAAAAACTTTTTCAAATTTTTGCAAACTTTTTTGTAAAAAAATATTTTTTTTTGACTTTTTCGGCGAAAATTTTTTTTGTTCCAAAAATGGTTGTGCGGGATTTGTTTGTCCCTAATTTTCATCGAAAACGCCGAAATCCGTTTTAAAAATGATTCAATTTCGAGCGAGAACGGGCATTTTGCGATTTTCCCAAAATTCACATTTTTGGGCCAAAATGGCCAAAAACCGGTTTTTTTGAAAATGGTCAAAAATGTCAAAAACGCAAAAATTCGAAAAACGCGTATTTGGCACGTATTTGTCGTTTGGGGCCTATTTGACGCGCATAGTGGTTTTTCAAATTTTGCAAAAAATTGGGTCAAAAACTTTTTCAAATTTTTGCAAACTTTTTTGTAAAAAAATATTTTTTTTTGACTTTTTCGGCGAAAATTTTTTTTGTTCCAAAAATGGTTGTGCGGGATTTGTTTGTCCCTAATTTACATCGAAAACGCCGAAATCCGTTTTAAAAATGATTCAATTTCGAGCGAGAACGGGCATTTTGCGATTTTCCCAAAATTCACATTTTTGGGCCAAAATGGCCAAAAACCGGTTTTTTTGAAAATGGTCAAAAATGTCAAAAACGCAAAAATTCGAAAAACGCGTATTTGGCACGTATTTGTCGTTTTGGGGCCTATTTGACGCGCATAGTGGTTTTTCAAAATTTTGCAAAAAATTGGGTCAAAAACTTTTTCAAATTTTTGCAAACTTTTTTGTAAAAAAATATTTTTTTTTGACTTTTTCGGCGAAAATTTTTTTTGTTCCAAAAATGGTTGTGCGGGATTTGTTTGTCCCTAATTTACATCGAAAACGCCGAAATCCGTTTTAAAAATGATTCAATTTCGAGCGAGAACGGGCATTTTGCGATTTTCCCAAAATTCACATTTTTGGGCCAAAATGGCCAAAAACCGGTTTTTTTGAAAATGGTCAAAAATGTCAAAAACGCAAAAATTCGAAAAACGCGTATTTGGCACGTATTTGTCGTTTTCGGGCCTATTTGACGCGCATAGTGGTTTTTCAAATTTGCAAAATTGGTCAAAAACTTTTCAAATTTTTGCAAACTTTTTTGTAAAAAAATATTTTTTTTTGACTTTTTCGGCGAAAATTTTTTTTGTTCCAAAAATGGTTGTGCGGGATTTGTTTGTCCCTAATTTTCATCGAAAACGCCGAAATCCGTTTTAAAAATGATTCAATTTCGAGCGAGAACGGGCATTTTGCGATTTTCCCAAAATTCACATTTTTGGGCCAAAATGGCCAAAAACCGGTTTTTTTGAAAATGGTCAAAAATGTCAAAAACGCAAAAATTCGAAAAACGCGTATTTGGCACGTATTTGTCGTTTTCGGGCCTATTTGACGCGCATAGTGGTTTTTCAAAATTTTGCAAAAAATTGGGTCAAAAACTTTTTCAGAAATTTATTTTTTTATTTTTTTTTTGTTGGATGTTTAATTTTTTTCTGTCTTGTTTGATGTTTTTTGCAAATGTATGGAATGTTTATTAGTGTGGGTTGTGGATTTCTTTTTGTACTTCGTTGGAGTGATTATATGTTGCCACTTGTGTCGCCTTTACTAGTGCAATGGAGCTATATCCCATCCAAAATTCTGCAGTAGAGAGTATAATATTTCTTCACGTGTGCTTTTGTGGTGTTGTGTTATGGCTTTTTAGCTGAAAGTCTTCATTGGTATCGTCACGTGTTTCTGCTAATAGGAATCGAAGGGAATACTGGAATCCTAACCCTAACTCGTTCGTCCAACATCTCGATAGGTGAAGATGTCAGTGGAGGAAATAATTCTGATAGAGTGGCGTTTTGTTGTCTGGATGAAATTTATTGTCTATTCGTATTTGGAATTTTCTACCTTTTTTGACAACAGCAAGAGCTGTACGTTAGTGACAACAAATTTTCGAAAAGCAGTGAGACATTGTGGAGGCAGTATCCTTCCTCGGATATTTTTATCAAGACTTGCGTTGCCCGTAAAGAATGAGTTCATTCTAGCTGCTTGACCATTCTATTTTTTGTCTGTTTGCTGATTCTCCGGAAGCCACACTGATTGTTTATCAGCTTTTGCATTGAGCCTTGCCGTCTTTACCTGTGAGAGAATTATTTGAAGAGTTGAGGGAAATAAAATTCGTTGAGAGTGGTACGGCGCAGGGTGGACGTTAATTTCTGAGCGGAAGATCTCCTCCTACTGTGTGGCAGCAGCAATAGCATCAATCCCTTTTATTTTTGGATGGTCGAAATCCTAGAATTCATTCTTCGCTGTCTGAAAGGCATTCATTGCAAAAAATTTAATGACATACTGTTTCTTAGATGTCACTGAATGCGAGCCCGCCGAAACATTGGATCTGATCGAGGCGCTTTAGCTCTTATTATCCACCAACAACGGAAAATATTTTCATTCCAAATTGCAAAGAGGGAAGAGAGAGACCCACAGGAAAGAAGTCGCTCTCCAAGAATACGAGGTGAATGCTTTTCAGTGAGATGGAAGATATTTTTCAGAGGAGGATTTGAATACTGGAAAAACGCGTCTCATCGGTTTCTTGTGTGATGGAATTTATTGAAATTATGGTGTTTCGTCAAGGCCATTAGATCAATCGAGGATTCCGAGTGATGTCTAAACAATGTGGGAAATTGCTTCCAAAACCGCGTCACCTGAAAAAATATTGTTAGCTTGTTGATTATGAAGGAGGAGGTAATCAGAAACCTCGATCACTCGCGATATTAGCCTCATTGTGCCAAGATATCACCGGAGTCATCCTTGAGAAAAAATGAAAATTCTAATTCTTTTTTTCTTACGTAGATTAAAGAAATGATAATGAAGTTTGCGCTGGTGGCGCCTTTGGACTGGTAGTGTGTGAGGGCTTATGCTTCGTGCATCCCAGCGGGAAGAGTTCAATTTCTTTTGCAGATATTCAAAAAAGCGAATGACATGATGTACTGCTTGAAATACTTTTATGACGAAGACAAGGATAAAGAAGTTGTGAAAGAAGTGGAGGTTCTTTTAACCCTGCCGCGGACAACATGAAGGACTTTCGAGAGACATTATGGGGAGTGAAAGATTTTCTCAATGAGGATTCGCCCCCACGGGCCAGAGAACTGGAAAAAAACGCACAACGAAATTGGAAGGTTGATAAGAAGGAAGAGAAGATAATTGAGAAGCGAAAGATAGCTGTAGAGGTCAACCGGAAAGTGGAGGAAGCGGAGCTGTCTCTGCTGCGGGGTTTGTACGTGGAGAAGGTCACTGAGGTGCTGAAGCAGGATAGAAAATTTTCTGATATCCTCAGCAATAATGAGAGTATTTTTAATGACGATAAAGACATGAGTGCAATTTGTGGGAGCGGAGAAAAAGAAGCCGGCAAAACTCTTTTCAACGATATTTTCTTTTTTGGGGAAGGTACTGGCTGGTGTGAGCGCCCTGTCACGGAAAACTCAGCCACCTAAGAAGACTGTTTGCCTCAACAAAGACTGCTGCAAGACTGATGATTGCTGCGACGGTAAAAATGGCAATTGCTTCCATAACAATAACAATGATTGCTGCAAATACGGCGTCTGGAATCAAATGATTATAATAACGAAGAAGACGGTGCTCTTTTCCTACCCAGTCCTTCGATAAGATCGAAAAGTTTGTCGGGAATTATTGGACGACAAAAAAACTAACAAACAACTCTCCGTTTTGATGAAAGAGTATGTGAGGACAGTTGGAAGGGAGCGGCGAGAAATGAGGTCAAAAAGATTTTCGGACGCAGTGGGAAAAGTACGAATCGATGTGAGGTTAAAGAGTATGATGGGAGTGAGGATGAAGCTCCAAGTCCAGACCATACAGAGAGGAAGACGAAAGCATCTGCGGTGATTACAGCGCGACTCTTAAAAAACATAAAGAAATCTCCTGGCACACCCAATTCGTAAGCTATTACACCAAGAGGCGGGAAGCGAAAAATGTCGAGGAAAATATTCTCATAAATCGAGCAGACCTTCTCCTTTTCAAAAGCAAAGCGAGGCGCGTACGATCGCGAAAGTGGGGCTGGGAATGACAGCCTCAACGACACGAATATTTCCATTCTTTTTGATGGGGAAAAAACTCTTTACCAACCTCCTCTTTATTTATTTGTGATCCTAAAAAAAATACCACAAAAAATACCACAGGAAATTTTTGTGTGTGCGAAAAAAATATGATATCACTATGAATTGATTTACTCGCCTTTTTCTCCTCTCCATGAGGTTATGGAACAAAAAGAATACAATGTCAGAAAAGAAGGAATGAGAGCGGGAGTTTATCGAGGTGTCGAATCACAAAACACAGGCAAATCAGCCCTCGCAACCGGTCAGTGTGGTGATGAAGAAACGAGAGACGGCATTATGGTCGGCATTGCATAAAACAGCTGGAGGATTCCAATAAATGTGATGATCAAGGAGGGGAGACTGTGGAATATTTCGTCATAGGAACTGAGGAATCAACGCGGAACGAGGCGCCCCCGATGCAGGAAATCCGAGCGCACAAGACCCTCCCCGCAGCCGCCGAGCAACCTGCGTGGTGTAAATAAAAATGGAGAATGATGCGAGACGGAAAAGGACATCGAAGGAGAGTTCGAGAGCCGTCCCTATGCGGCACGAATGACTCATGAGAAAGAAAAAGGAAGAGACTCTGGAATGATCCTATCGGATGAAATCTGAGGAGGAAATCAGCGGCAGAGCAACTCGTCCTCATCCTTATCCCGCTCAGGCAAAATCCCTCCAAAACGCATCTATCACTGAATAATAATTTTTTACAAAAAACATAAGACAACATCATAAAAAAAATTACAAAATTCAAAACTGATAAAAAGACATCTTGAAAAATTTAATTTCTTCAATTTTGTTGTGTGGGGTGGGGCTCAAGGAGGGGGAGTTTACACGGAGACTATGGGGGACTGGAAAGGCGATTAGGATAGCACTTAGGAGCCCGAGAGAGGCTGAAAAAAAAATCACAATAAAAATCATAATGACGTTCTCTGGTGCCTTCTCAGTGCGGAGGTGAAGAGGTGAGAAAAGAATGAGACCCGACTTCCACGAGAGATTTGGGGCGAGGCATTTTGCGCCACGAATGGAGGCGATTTCTGGCGCTCTGGCATCTCTCTCCCAGACACTTGCCGCAGTTCTGAATCGCGGTCCGAAAGGGGCTGATATCGCCATCCTCACAAGCCCCAAGTCCCAAGGAAATCCATTCCATGCTGCCTCCTCTGACTCGGCGTGGTCTCGTCGAAAAAGGCTCCATTACAAGAGGCAAAATGAGTTATTCAGGGCCGGTCCAAAAGCCCTAGATGGCGACAATGATGACCTCCGAGGCTAGTCTTTCGGTCCACCTGGTGTCGAGGTTTGGCGGCGTTGGGATACGTTGTTCGCCCCTCTGTCGAACGAAAATCTGAAACAGATAGCAACCTCCCCTTCGCACATTCGAAGACATCTCTGAAAAGCGGAGAGCGACAAATTAAACAGACAGTCCTTTGGCATCTGGGCGGTGACAGCATCGAATAACCACGGAGTGGCCTCCATCCAATGACGCAGAAAAAAACGAGAATATCCTCAGTTGTGGAAAGCCATAGAGTGGAAAATGGAACCATCGGAAACGGAAGAACCTAAGACCACTTCAACCAAGTCTGTAGCCACCAAGAGCACCATCCAAAGACGAAATGGGCGATCGCAAAGAAACCTCCAAGACTCTTCAACAACTCAGTCACACTCCAAACCCAAACTCCACCCCCATACACGACTGAGAACCATCCCATTTCCCATTCCTCTGAAAAGGAAAACAGCTCCACGATCCTTTCACCCTCCGACACCTCCGGGTCCCTTCATAAACTGAAAGAACCCTCTTATCCGCCCGTTCACTCCTTGGGCCCGCCTTCCGCCTCATTGACAGCCCATGCCCCCACCCTTCATCCCTCCCCATCCCTCCAACGGGTTAGGGTTTTCTTCCTTTTTTTTCTTTTTCTTTTTCTTTTTTTCTCTTTTTCTTTTTCTTTTTCTTTTTCTTTTTCTTTT